>AWOL01S0002360.1:0-10390 GCA_000715115.1 Nicotiana otophora
AGAAATACCAAAGCCGGAAGCTGGGGATGGAGGTGGAATCAGAATGTCAGGTGGAGGAACCGTCGCACCCTCAGTAGGTGTAGGAACGTGTGTGTCCTACGCTGGTGTGGTGGAATTAGGTAGTGTAGCAGTAGGGGGATTATCCTCACCACTTAGGTGTTCACCCGCTTCAACAAATAAAGGGTCGACTGCCACTCCTAAGGTGGCGTTGGCTCCTTAGAAAGTTTTAGCTCTCTTCTTAGGTGCCATATACTGAACGTTAAAGGAATGCACGAGTTAGAGGAGGAACAGTTGCACAATTAGTTTCATCGCACGATCCATAATATCAAAGAAGGGTATTGTTCCTAAATGTCCAAGTAGCCTCCAACTTATATATGTGGTCGACAAGACACCGATAAGAAGGACTATACCAGACACGGCTCCGAGATAGCCTAGGACACTTTAAAACCTTAGGCTCTGATACCAAGTTTGTCACGCCCCATCCTCGGGAAGCGCGACCGGCGCTCAACCGAGTGAACCCGGTCGAGCAAGCCTGTTAGATACTTTCTACCCAATTAACCCGTGATGAAGAAAAGACGTGATTTCATTAATTATACAATAGGAATCTCATTCATACAATCCTAAATTATATCATTTGTCATTGCACCTTTGAGTCTCAAAATACACATTTCGTATAGTTCAAGTGGAACAAGTGATCAAACACAACATAACTTGCTTAACATTCCCAACACCCATATACAACCCACATGGTGTCTACGGCTCCTCTAAAAATACAAAAGGGAGTAAAAATGGTGCCGACAACAAGGCCCCAACTATACCTCAAAAAGTGACCATAATATAAACAAAAGGTACAATACATGACCCCGGAATGGAATGGGGCTCACCTAGTCTGCTGAGAAGAGGATGCAACATTATCTGTGATCAATGTTGTCTGCTATGTAACCACCTACATCCATTTAAAGATGCAGCGACCCCGGCAAAAGGGACATTAGTACCGTCGAATAGCACTAGTATGTATAGCTAAACACGAATACAACAGAATGAATAATAATACAAGAGGAAGAGTCAAGAATTCAATAAGGGCTTCAAATAATAGTAAAACAACAAGTTAAGGATCATATACACTTTCAAGACAATTTCCATCTTACCGATGTTCCACAATTCACAATACCTCTGTATTCTTACACAGTGTCCAATCTTGGCCAGACTGGCTATGCAGCCTCATCTGTGACATTTCCACAATTGCATTATAACTTTCTAGCACAATACCACCATGTGTGCGGCTTGCCGTCCGATCACGGCCCGATTGTCTAGGCCATCTCATTTGAGACATCAACCCTTTTCACAATTTCATCCACAATACCACCGTGTTCTTACACAGAGTCCGATCTCGGCCCGACTGGCTAGACATTCTGATTTGAGACACTACCTTTTTAAGTCAATCATCTCACATCGTACTTCTTTCACGTACTTTCTATTCATTGACACTAGTGATTACGATTACAAAGTCATTCTTGGAACTTAGCCATATTTCATAGTTCTAGACTCCTTTTCCACATTCAATATCATTATCAAAATCAATAAGGCTCCCCATTGAAGAGATTAAATTCACATATCAGCAATTTGTGAATCTTAGGTACTTAAAGGCTTTTATTACAATTTGGCATAACAACCTTTATTTCGATCTTGACATGAAGTCTTAACATTTCTAACACATANCTTACCGATGTTCCACAATTCACAATACCTCTGTATTCTTACACATTGTCCAATCTTGGCCAGACTGGCTATGCAGCCTCATCTGTGACATTTCCACAATTGCATTATAACTTTCTAGCACAATACCACCATGTGTGCGGCTTGCCGTCCGATCACGGCCCGATTGTCTAGGCCATCTCATTTGAGACATCAACCCTTTTCACAATTTCATCCACAATACCACCGTGTTCTTACACAGAGTCCGATCTCGGCCCGACTGGCTAGACATTCTGATTTGAGACACTACCTTTTTAAGTCAATCATCTCACATCGTACTTCTTTCACGTACTTTCTATTCATTGACACTAGTGATTACGATTACAAAGTCATTCTTGGAACTTAGCCGTATTTCATAGTTCCAGACTCCTTTTCCACATTCAATATCATTAACAAAATCAATAAGGCTCCCCAAAGATTAAATTCACATATGAGCAATTTGTGAATCTTAGGCACATAGAGGCTTTTCATACAATTTGGCATAACAACCTTTATTTCAATCTTGACATGAAGTCTTAACATTTTTAACACATATTCCACATTTTTAAACACGTCCTCAATGACAAGATAAACATGATGAAGAATTTAGAATAAATATTAAACTTACATCCTTCAACACAAACACTTTAGAAATCGCTAATTCTATAATGATCAAGGTCTTACTCCAATTACATGATTACAGTGGGGTTCGATTCTAAGAAGAAGGGGTTTAGCCATCATACCTCAATTTTGAGCTGCTTAAAACTCTAAGATGTTCCGGAATATTAGCCACTTCAATCTATTTTAGCAATATAATAAAATTCAACCAAAATTAGGAAGATGAACATGGTTTTACCTCATTTGAGCATATTATCAAACACTAGTTGTGCACTAATGCCTTAAGGTCCTTTTTGTGGAGGATTACATCCTTTCCCAACCCATTCTCACTCTACAAATATCAGAAATATTCTCAAAATGGTCCATGGGGTGTGTTTTAACGAAATAGGGTCGGGTTTAAAAACCCCTAAAATGAAGTTGTCACGACCCAAACCGATGGGCCACGACGGGCACCCGGTACCTTACTCAACCGAGTGCCAAAGTAACATATCTTTCATATCATACTATCATAGGTAATTGAGCTAGAGAGGCTGCCCTGAGATAAGCAGAATAAAACATTAGGAAATACTCAATATAGGGTGACCCAACTTGATATACCGACTTACACTTATGACGTACTGTCTATAAGGCCATACCAGTATCCGTATACATAACATTTGTCTACAGGCCTCTAAGAGTACATAAATATCATAGAGGTGAGGACAGAGCCCCGACATACCAAACAATACATATTCAAATCATACTAACCAAATAGGCAACTCCGAAGGAAGTGGAGTGCACAAACACCTTCTACTGAGCTGATAGCCTACTAGGAGTTTACAGACTCCGAGTAGCCTACTAGCCTACTAGTGTTTACAGACTCCGAGTAAAGGCTAAGT
Organism: Nicotiana otophora; assembly: GCA_000715115.1. Lineage (NCBI taxonomy): Eukaryota > Viridiplantae > Streptophyta > Magnoliopsida > Solanales > Solanaceae > Nicotiana > Nicotiana otophora. The sequence continues at coordinate 3,231 of AWOL01S0002360.1, forward strand.
CCTCAACTTAAACTAGTAGCTCGTTTACGTAAATTTGGGCAGCATCTCCCCTGTAACTAGGCCCTCCTCCAATACAATATACTAACAACAACAATATAACAACAATAATAACATGTAAGAATCATTTTCCAACCTTATCTCCATCACAATATACAATAAAACAACCCATACAAAATAGTCCACTACAAGTCAAATAACTCAAACTCACGACTTCCAATCACCGTCCCGTGAGTTCTAACTATTAGGAAACAAATTTATCAACATTCTTTGATATTTAAACACTTAAATACAGAAAGTACACCTTTTCTTAACTATGAAGTACCTTCCAAAACTTAAACTACAAAGAAAAAGAGAGGCGATATAGCGATACTTACGTCATAGGGATCGTTTTAACGTTATCGCTTCTTAATTCCGTGCCCGTGATGATAATCTTGTTTGAAACACTATTGGAGAGCTCAAGGATACGTTGTATGGTGTTCTATTGTCAGGTTCTATGTATAAATGAAGAGAGACACGAGTTAAGACATATATATCAACATTTGAAAAGTCAAAAGCTGCTACCTTGGCACCCTCTCATTCGCCCATCTTTCGACGCTTATATATTTTTATCCGGATGTCGTATGAACGAACTGTTAAGTGTGTTGGAAACTAAATTCCAAGACCTTCAATTTGGTATATTATATGTCCTAATATAGCACAGGAAATTTATCTATCAAAAANTTGTCACGACCCAAACCGATAGGCCACGACGGGCACCCGGTACCTTACTCAACCGAGTACCAAAGTAACGTATCTTGCATATCATACTATCATAGGTAATTGAGCCGAAGAGGCTGTCGTGAGATAAGTAGAATAAAATATTAGGAAATACTCAATATAGGGTGACCCAACTTGATATACCGACTTATACTTATGACGTACTGTCTATAAGGCCATACCAGTATCCGTATACATAATATTTGTCTACAAGCCTATAAGAGTACATAAGTATCATAGAGGTCAGGACAGAGCCCCGGCATACCAAATAATACATATTCAAATCATACTAACCAAATAGTCAACTCCGAAGGAAGTGGAGTGCACAAACACCTTCTGCTGAGCTGATAGCCTACTAGGAGAACTCTCAACCCTTCTATCGGGATCTGGGGGTATGAAACGCAGTGTCCCCAGGAAAAACGGACATCATTATAAATAAAGTACCGAGTATGTAAGGAATGAACATCAGTAAATAAAAGTCATGAGAGAAACATGGAGTAAAGGACTCGACATGTAAGCCTGAATAGCTCTATGAATTATTTAAAATTTACAATTCCATGCATATGCGTATAAATTTCATACCCTGCATAGGTAGATGCATTCATAACATCATAAAGCCTCTGAGGGCATCCCATCATATCATCTCGGCTACTGTGGAAAAAATCATCAACGTATACTATCTGATCAGGTGGTGGTGTATATATAATGCCATAACCTTTTCCCATATCCCATATACATATAATATGTGCGTATATAACGCTTTCTAATTCATGCGTCAATGTACATGTATAAATGCATGAAATGCATAAGACATACGTTAATAAGATTTCTCGAATATCATAAAATCAATATGCTTTTCGGACAAACTTTATCAAATACGTATTTTTCTGAGACCCATGAACAGAGGATATAATAATAATTCACATGGGGAATCAAGAATATAGACACCCCTAGTATTTCTATGAATAGAGTAATTTATGAAAGTTGCGTATTTTGCTCGTTTCGTTTGTATCATTCGGATCGTGCCAAAAAGAAAGAAGGGATAGCCTTAACATACATTAACTCCATTGAGTTATTAATACCTTCCAAGAAATTCTTCAAACATATCAATTCAATCTACCACATCATAAGGAGATTAAAAATCATTGTTGAGTAAAGGCTAAGTCCTCAACTTAAACTAGTAGCTCGTTTACGTAAATTTGGGTAGCATCTCCCCTGTAACTAGGCACTTCTCCAATACCATATACCAAAAGCAACAAGAGAACAACAATAATAACATGTAAGCATCATTTTACAACCTTATCTCCATCACAATATACCACAAAACATCCCACACAAAATAGTCCACTACAAGTCAAATAACACGAACTCACGACTTCCGATCACCGTCCCGTGAGTTCTAACTATTAGGAAAAGAATTTATCAACAAGACTTGATATGGAAACACTTAAATACAGAAATTACACGTTTTCTTAACTATGAATTACCTTCCAAAACTCAAACTACAAAGAAAAAGAGAGGGGATATAACGATACTTATGTCGTAGGGATTGTTTTAATGTTATCGCTTCCTGATTTCGTGACCGGGATGATAATCTTGTTTGAAACCCTATTAAAGAGCTCAACGATAAGTGTTATGGTGTTCTATGGTCAGGTTCTATGTAGAAATGAATAGAGAGACGAGTTAAGACATATATATATCAACGTTTGAAAAGTCAAAAGGTGCTAGCTTGGCACCTTCTCATTCGCCCATCTTCCGACGCTTATATCGTTTTATCCGGATGTCGTATGAATGAACGGTTAAGTGAATTGGAAACTAAATTACATGACCTTCAAATTGGTATATAATATATCACAAAAAGACCTCATATATCACACGAAATGTATTTCTCAAAAAGCTCTGTTACAGGGCAAATCCGTAGTCGGTTTTTCCGCAACTTTAATCCGATTTTTTCCAAACATTATATTTTCTCTCCAAACACCATATATAGATATATTATGACTTTAAAATCATTTAAATCATGATTAACAAGTCTCATATTCATTATGTCACCTTGGGACGCACATGGTGTAACAATCTTCTTCCTTAGAAACATTCGGCCTCGAATGTTAAACTCCCAGAAATCTATAGAAATTTTTACAGAGTCTCCTCTGTAACGGCACTACTACAAACTTGTCACACAGCAAACCCAACAATACAAAGCCACACAGGGCCACAATTATCAATAACACCAATGGCCTCACACGACCAATAACAATAACTAACATAAGAATCAAGTACCATATACGTACCTAAAGGCTGTGATGTCTCAGTCTGATCCTTTTCTGGTAGTGGAAACAAGCGAGGATATCTAGTCTTCATTTTTGCTTTAGCTTCCCAAGTCATCTCCTCCATATTATTGTTAATCCAAAGTACTTTAATCGAAGCTACATCCTTAGTTCTTAATCTCCGGACTTGTCTATCTTATATAGCAATGGGAGCTCCCTCATATGATAGCTACTCTATAATCTGAACATCGTCAACTGAAATGACTTTAGAGGGATCTTCAATACACCTACGGAGCATAGACACATGAAATACTGGATGTACAGACTCCAATTTGGCCTACTTTGCATATAATCTTATAAGGTCCAATGTACCGATGGCTAAGATTTCCTTTCTTACTGAATCTCATAATGCCTTTCATCAGTGTTACCTTTAGGAATACTCAGTCATCTACCTGAAACTCCAAGTCTCATTGTCGATTATCTGTATAGGACTTATGACAACTCTAAGCTGCTAATAGCCTTTCCCGTATAAGCTTGATCTTCTAAACTGCTTGTTGTACCATCTCTGGTCCTACTAACTTAGTTTACCCAATTGTGAACCATCGTATAGGTGACCTACACTTCTGTCTGTAAAGAGCTTCGTATGGAGCCATCTGAATGTTGGAATGATAAATACTATTATATGCAAGCTCAATAGGTGGAAGATGATCATCCCAGATACCCGTGATGTCCATCACACATGCCGTAGCATATCCTCCAATGTCTGAATAGTACGTTTAACCTCACCGTCCCCAATCCTTTTTGGAAGGACCTCCAGAAATTACCTGTAAACAGAGCACCTCTATCTGAGGTAATAGATATAGGGACACCATGAAGTCGTACTATTTCCCTAATGTAAAGTTATCCTATGCTGAGTAAGTAGTCCTCACAGACAGAAAATGGGCTGCTTTTGGGTACGAGGTAAGCCTATGATGAAATCCATATTAATTACTTCCCATTTCCAAGTCGGAATCTCTATAGCCTATAATAATCCACTGGGTTTCTGATGCTCAATCTTAACCTGTTGACAATTTGGGCACTGAGCAATAAACTCTGCTATATCGACAATATTAGCAGAGCAATAAACTCTGCTATATCCTTGGAGCAATACTCAGTCATCTACCTGAAACTACGCGTTACTCCATTCTCATATCTATATTTTGCGTAATCTCTCTTGGGTTATATCATTTGTCTTAANGTTCCTCTGATATCATGATACGTCTTTGTAGCTCCTGGATAAATAGAATAACGAGAATAGTGAGCTTCTCCCATAACCTGATGGCGCAACCCTGCCACATTAGCAACCCATAATCGACCTCGATATTTGAGGACTCCATCTCTTGTAATCTAAAATATTGTATTCTCCTTTTGAGGGGATGTATCTCTTTAATGACCTAGCATAGGATCCTCATAGTGGAATTCTTTCACTTCAGATACTAAAGGGGATGTTGCCGTGTCCTGAATAGTAACTCTGGTATGACCTGAGTCCAGTAATCGAACTCCAAGACTAGCTAGCTAATGAATCTCATGGGCTATCCCACACTTCTATGGATGTAAATATGATAGGCTACTCATAGATCTGCGGCTGAGGGCATCGACTATTACATTCGCCTTCCCCGGATGGTATACAATATCAATATCGTAGTCTTTCAGTAGCTCCAACCATCTCCTTTGGCGTAAATTCAATTACTTTTGATTGAAGATATATTGAAGGCTCTTATGATACGTATAGATATCAACATGCATTCCATACAAATAGTGCGTGCACATATTTAGTGCATGAATTACCGCGGCTAACTCTAAATCGTGGGTCAGATAATGCTTCCCGTGCTTTCTTAGTACTCTTTAAACATAACCAATTACTTTTCGTGGTCGTTCTACCACTTGTTGCATGAATACATGGCTTATCGCATTTCCCACAAATACTGGAATTTTCTGTAACTCATATGATCTCAAATATCATCTTTTGATTATTTATTTTTTCCCGTTCATAAGCCACGATAGGTGCCACTTTCTTATGGAGTGCACACAATGTTGTTGTGAGACTGTTGTTACACGACCATTTCTTCCTTATGTCACTATGCTTAAGTTGAAGCCTTCTTTCTTATTCCCTCAGCTAGTCTTTCTTTGTAGTACTTAAGAGAGACCCCTTGGACTCCTATAAAGTTGCGAGCTTATTACATCGTATACTCGAAATAATTTTTTTTTTTATGTTCTTACTCACCTATAATTATCCTTAATGACTTACCTCCTCGCCCTTGTGCTTGTAAGGTTGATTCTGAACTGAAAATTTTTTGACTGTACAACCCCAACTCCTATCTGAAAATTTCTCAAAGACTACGATGCCATCATATTTGCGAGACTGAATTCCCTATGTTGGGTTTCAGTATGTTTATGTTGCACAACCTGCTGATTTGTTTGTATCCTCTTGTTTAGCCATGGCTAGGTTCTTCCTGAATCAACTACTAACTATGCGTTACTCCATTCTCATATCTATATTTTGCGTAATCTCTCTTGGGTTATATCATTTGTCTTAACTTACCCCGCACACTGGCTCCTTATGTATCTAGTGTTCATTTGCACTTATTTATCAATAACATCTAGTGATGGAACCCTTACTGCATCTGCCCCTCGTCATGCTTACATAATGTTCTGGATTCGTATCATATCCGTAGGATCTGAATAAATGCAATCTCATTCCTTTCGTCTTTCTACAACATTCTTCCTTTATTATTCCATAGTTACCTTAACCACATAATTCCGACGTAATATCATATCACACCATCTTACCCCCTTTAGGGGAGTACTAATATTTATTGCTATGAAGATTTACCTATAAATGTTTCACCTCTTCATATTTGGCGTATTTTCACATCTTTTCACACTCATACTTGCCTTGCGGTAACCCTTATGTACCAGGGATAATTTAAGTTCTTACACAAAAAGGTGACACCTACTGTAACTGGCACACTTAGTCCTTTAAGCTTAACTCTGCTCACAATGCTTGTATTAGGGAAACGTCTTCCTAAATGACCTTTAAAAGTTATTCTTCTGTTGTCCATTCAGTTATAGCCCGGAATGCGATCTCTGAAATTCTCACGATGTCAACTATTATAAAATCCTTTGGTCCCGAATTAATGTTCAATTTATCTTATTCACTAGCCCATACTAATTTATATTACTCCGGGGGTCTAACTTTTCCTTCTGGTAATCATACTATCATAGGTAATTGAGCCGGAGAGGCTATCGCGAGATAAGTAGGATAAAGCATTAGGAAATACTCAATATAGGGTGACCCAACTTGATATACCGACTTATGCATATGACGTACTGGCCTATAAGGCCATACCAGTATCCGTATACATGAAATTTGTCTACAAGCCTCTAAGAGTACATAAATATCATAAAGGTCGGGACAGAGCCCCGCCATACCAAACAATACATATTCAAATCGTACTGGTTAAATAGGCAACTTGAGAGCAAGTTGAGTGCACAAACACCTAGTACTGAGCTGATAGCCTACTAAGAGAACTCTCAACCTGTCTATCGGGATCTGCCGACATGAAACGCAGCATCCCAGGCAAAAGGGACATCAGTCTAAATAAAGTACCGAGTATGTAAGGAATGAACATCAGTAAATAAAAGTCATGAGAGGAACATGGAGTAAAGGACTCGACATGTAAGCCTGAATAGCTCTGTAAATTATTTAATATTTACAATGCCATGCATATGCATATAAATGTCATACCATACATAGGTATATGCGTTCATAACATCATCAAGCCTCTGAGGGCATCCCATCATATCATCTCGGCCACTTTGGGCAAAATCATCAACGTATACCAGNTCATCAAGCCTCTGAGGGCATCCCACCATATCATCTCGGCCACTTTGGGCAAAATCATCAACATATACCAGCTGATCTGGTGGTGGTGCGTATATAATGCCATAACCTTTTCCAATACACCATATATATATATATATATATATATATATATATGTACATGTATAAATGCATGTAATGCATAAGACATACGTTAATAAGATTTCTCGAATATCATAAAATCAATATGCCTTTCGGACAAACATTATCAAATA
>AWOL01S0002361.1:0-40524 GCA_000715115.1 Nicotiana otophora
CTTCTGAGGTAACATGATTAAATTGCTTTATATATTTTCAAAGATGATCTCATTTTTTTTTTGTGGTCCTACACTAGTTTGCTCACGACGCAGTTTTACGTACAAAAAAATATAGGGTGTAACAAATATGTTATGATACCACATGTTGATTCAGTCAGTAGATGGTTTGCTCGGTCGCGTGTAGTCAGGCACTGGGTGCAGTGTTACGTCCAGTCCTAGGTTCGGGGCATGACAAAGCTTGGTATCAGAGCGCCAGGTTCAAGAGTCCTAGGGAGTCAATGAAGCCATGTCCAGTGGAGTTTCCCTTGTATGTGTGTGCCGGCCACTCATATATACGGTTAACTACCAAGACATTTAGGATTGTCTTATTTCTTTCTACTCTAAATCGTATCATGAAGCTTAGAGAAATAGGTACCCTTCTTTTCCTATCAAATTCCAGGTGTATCGAATGCCCAAGCGACGGGCAAGAAAAAAACCCAAGGTTCTAGAAAGGATGATTGCTCATTGGGGTATAACAGATAAGGTTGGTAACAAATGAAACTTGAGAGGATGTTAAAAGTGGGATACAATGGATAGTAGTACAGATTAGAGAATAACCTAATCAAAAAGTATAAAAGCAGTTATTTTATTTTATGGTTATTAGTTTATCTCAGTTACCAGTTATACGGTCTTTCAGTTAGCAAGTTTATAGTTATTCAGTATGCCAGTATTCAGTTATTTAATTACCAGTTCTCCAATTTTCAATGTGTCCAAATTCTGGTGACTTGTGAATATATAGTGATGCCTATGGGTGCTAAAAGAAAATGTAAGTAATAGTGGTTATAGCAAAATCTTTTCATATTTTAGGTCTGAATTAAGACCCAAGACTTACCGGATGGTGTAGAAAGTGATTTATCAGATGATGGTACACTATGAAGGATAAGTTTATGTATGGTAGTGTATTTGTATATGTTTTACCTCCCAGAACAACTTCATTTAATTCTTGAAAATGGAGCCACATGTTGGATGATGATAGTTTAGATGTCAGACCTCATGGTGTAACAGGTTAAGAATTTAATTGCAGCGGGCACAGAATTGATCACTACAGTTTTGGATAGAAAAGTGCCTAAGGGGAAAATACCTAGGAGTCAGAAATGTTTGTTATTACCAAAGATATGTTTTCGTACAACTCATGCATATGACTAGAAGATATGATGTATGAAATGAGAACCAAAAGCAACTAATAGTGAATTTCAGGGAATGATTTTAAGTTGTTTAGATTATTCAAATCAGAACTAGAAGTACACATCTATTATTGTGAGATAAAAGATATGACTGTTCTCCGTTAGGTTATGTGACTAAGTGTTTACCCCAAATGTTTATAGTCTGATATGATTTTGAAGTGTATTGAATGTTTGGGGTTAGATATTCCAATTTCGTTTAAGACAAATGAACTTTCCCTAAGTGTGATCCATGAACACGGTTAAAAAAGGATAGTATGCGACCATAGAATAGGGTCGGATGGTGAGGGAAGTTAGAAATAACCTATGCTTCACTTTAATTATTCAAAGCAGAATAAGAAAACATGACGCTAGCAGGTGGTTAGTAAAAGAATAGTATGTAAGTTTTGAGTAGATACAGTGAATTAGCAATTTCAACAGAGCTAGAAGAGATAAGATTTGATTCACTTAGCCAGGTTAACTCTAGTGATGTGGATGATAGTTTGAAATACCGAACGTGTGTTAGAACCCAAAGATTTTATGTTAAACCCGAAGTAAGTTGTTTGGATCCCCACATAAGAGAAGGATCCGCAAGTACAAGACCTTAACCTTTGATCTAAAGGGGAGAGGTGAAAATCGTTAGTAAGTCCAGATGGAGATTTGAAACCCGCATGGTTAGCATGTGATATAAAAACTATAAAATCATGCTCAGTTATGTATCACGAGGGTAGTTCCATATGCCATTGCACGAGACTCTAATCTTCAGATACTGGTCAAATACTTAGCTCACAACAATTCTATAAGTGTTTTCACGAAGTATCTTAAAAATATAATCAAGTATGGGAAATATAGCTCATGGTTTAGGCAGACAAGAGAACTGTGGTTTTGACTTTCGGACTCCGAAGATGGTAAATTTGTTGTCCAGAACAAGACTTGTTCCTCCTTAGTAGCTGAAGCGAAAGAGAAATAGTCTGATGATCCCTACTTGTTGCAGCTGAAAGAAGGGAGTCACAAGCATAAGACGATGACTTTTGAACAAGGGGGGGATGATGGTACCTTGAGGTACCAAGTCAGACTAGCGTTCCAGACATAGATGGGCTCAAAGAGCGGATTATGTCTGAAGCCCAAAATTTTAGGTATTCTATCTATCCAGGTTCCCCAAATATGTATCATGCTCAAGGAGATTTATTGGTTGAACGCCATGAAAAAGAACGTCGCAGACTTTGTAGCCAAGTGTCCGAATTGTCAGCAAGTGAAAGTCTAACAGCAAAAAGCCCAGTGTTTTACCACATCTTACACATATTCATGAGTGAAGATGGTAAATATAGACTTTATAACATGATTATATCACTCATTTTGAAAGCATGCTCCAATTGGGATGATCACAAACCTCTCATTGAGTTTGCTTATAATAACTGCTACTAATCTAGTATCAAGATGGCATCGTGCGAGACTTTGTATGGGCGAAGGTGTAGGTCGCCAATTGGTTGGTTCGAAATTGGTGAAGTGGAGTTGTTGGGACCACATTTAGTCTAACAGGTTGTGGAGAAAGTCAAGTTGATTCAAGAGCATTTGAAGATGGCTCAGAGCCGTCAAAAGTCCTATTCGGACGTGCGGCGTAGAGACTTAGAGTTCCAAGTTGATGATTGGGTGTTTTTAAAAGTTTCGCCTATGAAAGGCGTTATGAGATTTGGGAAGAAGGGGAAGCTTAATCCCTGCTATATTGGGCCATATCCTGCGAAAGATCGGACAAATAGCTTATGAGTTGGAGCTGCCACCAGAATTAGCGGTTGTACACCCAGTACTTCACGTGTCATGTTATGACATTCAAGTTTTTAATACTCAGATACTCGTGTTAGTTGAGTACTCAGATACTCATGTCAGTTCAATACTCAGCTACCCATGTTAGTCCAATACTCAGATATTCATGCCAGTTTATTACTCAAATATTGATGTCAGTTCAATACTCAAATATTCGTGCCAGATCAATATTCATATATCCATGTTATTTCAGTATTCATGTATATATTTCATGTTATGCACTTTATAATGCCTTGTGAGGCTTGTGTTATGTTATGATTTGGAGAAATGTTGAAGGTAACTAACCTTTTCACTCAGACCTTATATTATAATCTCCATGTCTTTCAGTATTCAGTCAGTTCAGTATTCAGTAGTCATTCAATTCAGTATTTCAGCAGTTCGGTAATCATGTATTCGTTGAGTTTAGTATGCGAGTGTTCATGAAAGTTCAATGTTCACATGTTTCCACCAGACCCGTTTGAGGTCCAAAGTTAGCCGAAGTTACAGTCAGGACAATCATTCGAGGGCGAATCATCCCAATAGGGAGATAATGTAACACTTCGTAAATTCAGACTAGGTGTAAACATGTTAAATGAGTATTAATATGATATTTTAAACACGTAAAGTCCTACCGGGATGAGTATGGGTGGAAATAGTTATTTTGGAATCAAGGCGGAGAGTGAGGTGCATAAGATCCGATGAAATCGACTAAGTTTATGGAAGGTCAGTCTTCCATCAGGATTTTGTGCAAATCGGTAGGGAATTTGGGAAACGACAAAACACTAAAGTTGTAGCCCTTTGAAATATATTTCCAACGATATATTGTAGAGCCTGAACAGATCTCTATGCAAAAGGTAATGTTCATTTTACTGGACAATGCGCAATATGCGCGCCAGGTGTGCGCCCAGATGGTCCCGTGCGCGGCCGCACACTTGTGGCAGTGCTACTGCCCTGCTGCCCGTCCAGGTGAACGGATGGGCCTTCAGGTGCATGGGAGCGCACCCGAAGGGTTATCTTTAAAGCCTTACTTCGTCCCTCATACCCCAAAACACAAAAACTTGCTCTAGAAAGGGAAGCTCTCAAGAACCTATATTTCTTTCTGAACCTATAAATTCTCAATTATCAGCTCAGTATTAGTTTCACCATTTATATTTCTTTCTTTCAGTTTCTTTACATACTAGTGCAATTCAAATGTACTGACGCCCCTTTTTCCTGGGGCCTGCATCTCACGATGCAGGTAATGATTTACAGGTTGACGATTCAGAGCACTAGGATCCTCGTACCAGCTATTTGGTGAACCCCAGTTCTTTTGGGGCATTACCATTACGTTACAGTCTCTATGTACTTACAGACAGTCAGTTTTTTCAGTACTTCATTAGAGGCTTCATAGACTAGAGTAACAGTTAGATAGAGTCGCAGGCTTTTCATATTAAGCAATGTTTGCTACAGATATGTTTTAGAATTATATTAGTGTTTCCGCACTTGATTTATATCATTCAGACTTTCAGTATATCAGCATGTGTTAGCTTATCTTCCGCATTCAATATGTTATGATACCACATGTTGATTCAGTTAGCAGTTGGTTTACTCGGTCACATGTAGCCAGGCATCGGGTGCCGTGTTACGTCCAGGCCCAGGTTCGGGGCGTGACAGTATAGTTGGGGTTGGCCCGTGTATGCCCGATTTGGATCTCTTCTTGTGAGCATCTGGTAATCAGTGATGAAGTCAAGAATTTATATAAAGGGATTAAAAAAATGCTAGGATATTATAGCTGGATTTGAATCTATGGCCTAAAGTAACTTTTGAACTCCCTTTATAATTACATTCTGATATTTGTTTTCTGTCAAGGAGATTCAACAACTTGCATATAATCTAAAAAAATCAGTTTTACCTTATTTCCATAAGGTAACTTTTCAAAGAAGGAGACTCCGGTAATAATTTAATTGAATCTTCTGCATTAAATTAAAATATAAAAGAGAGCCGTGTGGAAAAGTTAAGTTATTACTTGGAGGAACTGAAGCTTCTGATCCGAATGTTCTCGTCGTCATTTAGTTTTTGCCAGACAAATTGACATAGAATCTTTAAATTTTTTGTAATAAATTTTATATATTTTCAAATATAAAAAGTATTATTCCCTTCGTTTCAATTTATGTGGCAGTTTTGACTTGATCGGCATGAAGTTTAAGAAAGAAAGGAAGACTTTTGAAAACTGTTTTTAAATAAAGAAAGATGACATTCTTTTTTGGATTGACTAAAAAATAAGAGTGTTACATAATTTGAGACGGAGGAGGTATAAATCATAATAATTAATAATTTAAAATATTTAAAAGACATGTAAAAAAAATCGTGATGCCGTATAAATTGGGATAGAGGGAATACTATTAATTGTGTCGCACGTATATATTGTATATAAGTAAATTGTACATTTTGCAAAACTAGAAGTGACGAGTAGATTCTTGCAACAAGGATCATTGTCCAATCTCTTAAAATCTAGTCATTTTAACATGCAAGTTGAATGTTAGTAGATAAACTCACAGGAGCTTAGTTGTATTATAGAGTCATAATTGTTTATAGATAAATTGTACATTTAGCAAAACTTGAAATGACCAATAGATTCTTTCAACAAGGATCATTGTCCAATAATTTAAAATCTATTCATTATAATTACATGCAAATTGAATGTTATCGATAAACTCAGGAGTATTATTGTATTATAGAGTCATACACTTGTTTATAGATAAATTATACATTTTGCAAAACTTGAAATGACCAATAGATTCTTTCAACAAGGATCATTAATCTTTTAAAATCTAGTCATTAAAATTACATGCAAATTGAATGTTATCGATAAACTTAGGAGTATTATTGTATTATAGAGTCATACACATGTTTATAGATAAATTATACATTTTGCAAAACTTGAAGTGACCAATAGATTCTTGCAACAAAGATCATTGTCCAGTCTTTTAAAATCTAGTTATTATTACATGCAAATTGAATGTTATAGATAAACTTACATGAGTATTATAGTATTGTAGAAACTTGTTACAGATAAATTATACGTTTTGCAAAACTTGAAGCGAGGAATAGATTGTTGAAAATATATTTCGTGCACGGATCATTGTCCAGTCTTCTAAAATTTACTTACTATAACATGCAAATTGAATTGGAGCAGGTCACTATCATTTGACTGGGGCTAAGTTCATTGAATGCAAATTAAATTACGTTAATTAGAATAATAATGTGTTTCTAAAGCCATGCATGTACGTAATGCTGGTCCTGGACCACTTAAGAATAGGTGTCCTGAATAAAACCCAAATTAACCTAAATTTTTATAATACTTATGCAAAGTTGAGCTACTTTTTGATTATTAGAAATTGTGTAGTGACTTTGGATGACACTTTAACAAAGTTGGGTGACTTGTTGATAATAAATTAGTTTAGCGATTTTACTGTAACGAAGTAGAGTTAAATAACCATCTATGAGATTAGATCGATATTTTTCTGGCCAATAATCGTCATGTAGGACACAAATGGACATTGACTCTAACTCAATCCCAAAACTAGCTCATGAAATGAGGTTGCCCAAGACCATATAAAGAGACCACGAAACCCTCATCCCACCGATGTGGGACTCAACACTCCCCCTCACGTCCAAGCCTGCGTTGGAGCATGGGCAACATAAATGAGGACCCAACATTGGTAACAATAAAGTGGGATGAACCTGACTCTGATATCATAATAAGAATGGACCCCGGACCTAACTAAACCCCGAAATCTAGCGCATGAAGTGAGGATTGCCCAAGACTATATAAAAAGACCACGAAACCCTCGTCCCACCAATGTGGGATCCAACATACTCGTTTCTTGTTGCAAAATGGCACTATAAATCTAACTCAAATGCTTACCAAAAGTACACACTCCTATTAATTAAGATTTATATTTCAGAATCCATACTTATGTGATACTCATTCCTTTATCGAACAACACGTTTGACACACACTATGGCATTTTCAATAACACATCACAAGACAAAATTAGTAGTTCCAGCAAAAGTAACACCTCGTGAGACAAAACATCTATCTGATATAGATGATCAAGGAAGTACTCATTTCCAAATGCCCACAATAATGTTTTACAAATATAATTCTTCAATGGAAGGGAAAGATCCTGCAAAAATTATCAAAAATGGACTGTCAAAAACCCTAGTATTTTACTATCCATTAGCTGGTAGGATTTTTGAAGGGCCAAATAAGAAGCTTTTGGTAAATTGCAATGGTGAAGGAATTTTGTTTGTTGAAGCTGATGCTAATATAGAGCTTGACAAGTTAGGAGACTCAATTAAACCACCATGTACATACTTGGATTTAGTGATTCAAAATGTTCCTGGTTCGGACGGAATCATTGGTTGTCCTCTTTTGTTAATTCAGGTAAACAATCAATAAATCTCCTTTATGTTTTTTTAATTTCAAAAATTCCATTATACAGGGGATTGGGAAAAAGGGATATTGGGAGGCGAGCCTATACTTACTGTGTAGGAGACTCTCCCACCAATACAACGGAAAATATTTATTCGCACATGATGTTTACACTAAATAAATAAATACTAAGACGTGTATGTATATAAAATCTTATTCCACTTTAAACAAGTATAAGGTGGGGGGGAGGGGGAAGGAGGAAGGGGAGGGGGGGTTAAAAGCAAAGTTCGAGTGTACAGTTGAAATCCGAGACATGTTGAAGAGGTATTTATATGTTATGCCACTTAACGTAGATATACTGACAGTGTAAAGAATTTTACAAGACATGCAACTTTTCTTATTTTTAGGTTTCTGATCCTACTGTTTATAAACGGTTACCTATAGCTATCTTTTAGTTGACCTTATATTCGTGAATCTTTAATAATATCATGAGGATGAATAAGGAAATAAACTTAAGAGCACACTTAGATCATAGGAAAGCTCCAGTCTAGCAATACAAGATAACACAATGGGGTGTTTATAGGTGTTAAGAAATTCTTTTGGTATGGATTCAATACTAGCTAGTAAATGGTTTCACAAACATATGAAGTTAGCCACTTTGAAAACACAAAAGACAACTAGAATAATCCAAAATATCATGTATCTATTATCTAACTAAAAAGGCATATAAACCAAGACACTTAAATATTTAACTTTACTATTTCCAACATACCTGATAATATAACAATTCTTTTACACTAGCCGAAGTTAAATTATTAAACTTATATTACCTTTTACATATAGGTTACCCGTTTTAGCTGTGGCGGATTTGCTGTTGGAATCAGACTTAATCACACTATGATGGATGCCTATGGCTTAAAAATGTTTCTAAATGCATTAAGTGAATTAATTCAAGGAGCTTCTACACCTACAATATTACCTGTATGGGAAAGAGAACTCCTAAATGCAAGATCACCACCATGCATTACATGTACTCACCCTGAGTATGATGAGAAAATTGAATCAAAAAATGCATGGAAATTTTTAGAATACAAGTTGGTCCAAAAATCTTTTTTCTTTGGAAATAAAGAGATGGAAGCCATTAAAAATCAAGTTTCTCCAAACCATAGTGAAAGCACAAAATTCGAGTTATTAGTGGCATTTTTATGGAAATATCGTACAATTGCTCTGGGCCTGCGCCCTGAAGAGATTGTTCGTTTGACATATATTGTTAATGTACGTGGAAAATCACTAAAATTTGAACTACCACGTGGATATTATGGTAATGCATTCGTTGGTCCAGCCATTGTATCAAAAGTAGGATTGTTATGTTCAAGTTCATTATCATATGCAGTTGAATTGGTTAAGAAAGTTAAAGATCATATGAATGAAGAGTACATTAGATCAGTGGCAGATCTTATGGTGATTAAAGGGAGACCAGAGTTGTCAAAATCTTGGAATTTTATTGTCTCAGATAATAGATCTGTTGGATTTGATGAAGTTGATTTTGGATGGGGAAAGCCTATTTTTGGAGGGGTTCCAAAAGCTATATCTTTCATTAGTTTTTGTGTGCCTGTTAAAAATGACAAGAGAGAAAAAGGTATTCTCATTGCTATAGCCTATAAGTTTGCCTCCACTGGCCATGGAAAAATTTCAAGAGGCTGTCTACAACATGACTTTCAAAGATGTGGAAGGTGTCAACATAATTTCAAAGATTTAAGGTTTTTTTCTCCCTTTCCACCTCAATACATGTTTTGAGAGAGACTAAATCAGAATTATGGAGTGTATGTACAATATATCTTGCTTTATGATGTTGAATAGTTTGTAATATTGAAGTGAAATTAATAAAGAGAGTTTATCAACAGTCCCACATTGGAAGTGTAATTGTAAAAGTAATTCTAATCATTAAATGAAAGTAATTCTTGTCATTAAATTATAACATAAATCTACTGGAAGAGTAACTACTTGTTTTTGGTAAGAGGGGAAACCCGCCGCCGCCATTCGGATGAGCACTCTGCGGTGAGCACTGGATAAACCGCACTAGGCAAGCCCTGTGCGACAGGCTCAACCCGAAAGGCATTGAGGGGGAATTGATCCCAGGATTATCATCTGTATGAATGACCGCCTTCCAAACCAACTGGGCAAGCCCGAAGGGTTACACTCCTAGTACTTGTCTATCCTTTTTCCTATAGAAAGTACTTGTACTGTACACCATTGTATAAAACTAGGCTGTGTTCCATCCCTTGTGGTTGTCTCCTGAAATTGATTTTTCAATAGAGAAAATTCGGACCTTCCTCGTCAAAATAAATTTTAATCGAAACGCCACAAAATGGCTTATTTTCTAAAAAGCATTTTTTCCAAAACATTAGAACATAACAAACACACTTCACTTTTGATGTAACATGGTCATTTAAGCCAAGCATGATTCTATCGTTTCAACCGGAAAAAGAAAAAAGAAAAAAAGAACGAGAACTGTTTGTTCCTCTTCAACTTGCAACTAACCATAATAGAAATGGTGACTCGTGATGCGAATAGAATTGTACTTACCAAAGAAAGTATAATTTTAAAAAAAATTAGCTGAATTCCATTTACAGTTACATGAACAGACCAAATAAATTTGGATAGTACAGAGAACGGAAGTCATGAAGTTGATAAAAGATCCTCTTCACTTCAATAAAGATTCTATATATACCAACTTAAGATTCCACATTGTTGATAATTTCTCCTGAAAATAGAAACAAGAATGCATAGAAGTTAGTCAGAGTTATAGGGATCTACTCAAAGAACTCGAACATTATGCAGATGAATGTATTTGGTGAGATTGATCACTCTTTCCTAACCAAATAAAACCATTTAAGCTACCCACAATGGCATTTAACCAAGAGGTTTAACCTCTTTTCTGGTCACTGAATGAGACTTAAAAGAGTATGGTTAAGAAATGTAAGTGAATATATTATTCCGGTTTACACATCAAAACTTTGTGTTCGTTACTTCTGAAAATCAAAACGACGAAGTTCATATTCTTCAGAACTACTTGAATTAGATGTAGTATATTTGGCAGACCAAAAAGATAAGGTAATAATATTGACAATCAGAAAACTATACCATGCATGGATTTGATAAAGTAGTCCAGTTCTGAGATGCATATTGCACTCTGAACCAAAGGCAATGGTTGTTGAAATGCCAAAAAGGTGAAAAGGTGATGATCAGGATCATTTCTAGGCTTTGCAGTCTCAACCAGCTTCATTAATCCTTCTCTATCATAGCATGGAAATGCGTTCTGACCAGCAACAGGAAGCGCCTTATCCCATGCTGAATTCAGTATCTGCAGAAATGGAAAGGCGTTCAAGAGGTAGGAAAAGAAAAAACAAACTCGTGCTATCGGAAAGATATATGTCCCAAGGTTTGCGTGGGTGCATGTGGAGGTCGAAATGAGTTTCATCTTCTAATGGAATTCTTTTATTGCCCTTAAGAGAGTACTCAAATGGATGTTAGAAGTCAATAACCTGCCAACTCAAACCATCTGGATCTGCCAACGCATCATCAGTTTCTGGAACCTGAAGTCCTGAGCAGATAAACTTTACTGTCACGGAGTGCTTTTTGAGAACTTCAAACACTGGAGAATAGCCATCCTGGTTCGTGGGGTTGTAATATCCAGCTGTCACCTCTGCCGCATGGCTGCTCGTTCTGTACCACCAATAAATTGCTGGAATCTGAAGAAAAGGGAACACTCATTTACCAGGAAAAGATACACTTGTATGAATCCAAGTTCTTCATTCAACATACTGTAATTCTTTTAGACAAAATTTGGTACTGTCATTTACCTAAGATACTAGCGTCAACGTGCACCAGCTAAGCTCAATTTCACTTATCAGAAGAAACCCAAAAGGGATTATTAATTCCGCTTCACGAGTGCAAAACAAAATTATATTTGACCAAAAACTTTCAAATTTTTTGAACTAAATTTTTTTGGCAACTTTTAATACTTCTGGGCAGTTATCAAATCTCTAACTTCTTTTATTAAAAAACATAATATTATCTGAAGTATCGCATTTCAAAAACTGGTCAAATAATTCTGGCCTTTGCCCAGACACCATGCATAGCGGGAGCGCTTAGTGCACTGCGCTGACCTTTTAAAGACAATTGATTTGGGATGAAAAGAGCATAAACAAATACCATTTGAATAATTGGAAATGTATGTATGCCATTTGTGACAAAGAACAAAAGCCCAAATATAGGAAATAAGCAGAACGAGGTCAAAAAAGTATGATGAGCTGAACTAGCCCATATACGTACCTTCACAACAATCTGCACTCCCTCAAAAGCAAGAGTTGCCAGGGAGAGAACATTATCAGCATGATCTATTAAGACCTGTCTATACCAATGGAGGAAAAATCGCCCATAGTAGCTATCATAATCACCTCGTTCACAGAAGAATCCAGTTTCATGTGGCTTGGAATTGTAATAACCAGCGTTATCAGGTCCCTTCGCCCAAAAACAGTGTCCCCTTGATGTTGCAGCTTTTCGCAGATTCTGCAGAGAATATTTATCGTAGCACTGAAACAGTAAAAGAATAGAAGCCAATTAGAGGATCTATCAAGACTGCATAATGGAATTTCACTAAGAAAGCAAGAAGCATTAGTGTATTGATCACGGAGATAATGGGAGAATTAAGGCTGTCCAGGACACAGAATCTGTGGCATGTCTCACAGGTTCAACCATTGCAGAGATATTAAATTAGAAGCTGAAATAAATTAACCAAATCAAACAAAAAAATCCTTTATTCAACAAACTGATAAATCTAGTTATAAGAGTTCCCACTAATCTTCTAAAGGGTTTTAAATGCATATTCAGGATGTAAATATAGTATTATCCAGTTCAAAAGAAAAGCTATTAATATGTTTTAAGAAATACCACCGTGAAACACAACCGGAAAAAAAGAGTGACATGCTGTAGTAAAAACTATCATCATTGTGCATAAGTTAATTGCAACATATATATTCTTCCCTTTTGTATTCGCCATCCTAAAATTATAGACATCTCTAGTCGGTAGTCATTATTTCCTTTCAACTTTCCTGCGTCTTATCATAACAGCTCTGGTAGTAATGCCCTGTGGCTCAGCTCTAGGTGCTGACGAGGAATCAAGGAACGCCTCTACGTAAAGCTTTTTACTGTTTGTGTTGTCCTCCTTTAAAAAGGTTATGCTTTAGTTAGGAGCAGCTAGGTAGAATATTTCCTTTGGCTACAAATATTACAATTAAAGTAAGATAGAAACTGATAGTCACTCCATCACTTTTATGCAACAATTTGACTCAAGATGGATAACCATATCAATAGAAATCATAACATTATATGAAATTTCTACATAGGAAGACAACTAATCACTTTATAAGTTTGACAATTTAACTACATTAAAATGATTGACTTGGGTTAACGAAGAACCAATCAGTGTCAGACTCGAGCATTTTCAGGCACACCAAGGTTTATCAAACAGACCCAGGGAACAAGATCCGATCTTTTTCTAGAGTTATAGTCGGTGAAGACTAAGCAATATGACCAAATCACTTAACAACTTATACATCACAGCCTTCCTATAACAAGTACCTGAAACTCACCAATACCAGGATACCTCCACCCCATCCTTTCAGAAAAAGAAGGGTACTTTAGCTCACCAGACTCTCCAAGTCCAATTTCAACAGCAGAAATTAGACCATCAGCGAACAAGTCATCAAATTCAGTTCGGAAGCTTCTCATCATGTCAAAGTAAACCTGCAAAATTGGATTTTAAACTAGTGATCGAAAAACCAAGGTTTAGTCACAATGTAGACGATTACTGTACTTTTTTCTTTTTAGTTTTCGCTTTAATTTCGTCTCATCTTCAACGGAGTCAATCATGTGGAGAAAACACTCTTTATGTAGGAAATGATATATCAATCAGACAGCTATTACGAAAGCCATATTATCTTTCACTTCTAAAACTAGTCTTGTGGAAAGTTCCTTTGGAAAATACAAATTATTCATTATTCAGTTGACAATAGGATTTACATGATTGGGTTACATCTACTAGAGAGATATTCCCTTCCCAAGAATCAGGGAATGTTAGCGTTTCTCTCTTGAAAAAATAAAGGAAAACTTAATACCTCGATGGCAGTTCTACCTCTTAATACTCGTTCTTTGTCAATGCCCCAGGATAGGCATTCAGTGTTCCTTCTGCCTTGACGATCAGTAAAGAATATATCCTGATTGTCTTTTCCTATCTCCAGAACCCACTGAGGAAGGGATATGAACATGCCACTGGTATCACTTCCTCCATTTTCATGAAATGCCATTACAACCTTTGTGGATTTTAAAAAAAAACTCCATAAAACACTCTATTATTGGAAAATCCATAAATATGTCTAGATAAGCTAGAGCTCCAGAAATGTCTTGATGTGAACATAAAATGCGAACATTTACCAATTCCCCTCAAGGAATGGAGCAAATGACATTCCAGAGTGTAGATGTAATGATGCATCTTAAGAATGGATGGTTTGGAACACACAGCAATGAAAAGAGCAGGAAAGACCAGGGTTCCCACAAAAAGATGACTCGTTTAAAACTTGTTAGGGATACCGAGGCATCAATATGAGTATAATATGTTTATGAGTGTTCTTATACCTGCAATTTCAATTTGAAATCTCGGATTATGTTGAACAATTCCCTGTAGCCAGACCACTCGTATTTCTGAGGTACCCAGCTTTCAATGATGCCCCACCAGCAATTTACCACAACTCCATCGATTTTTAAAGACTTAAGCTGCTGCAGCTCCTGTTTAACACTATCAGGATCCATCAACTCGCAGAAATTGTTGATTAGACCACTCTGCCAAAAACAAAGCCATGACTTAGATATGGATAATTGGAAAGTCGAATATGTGAACACATGATGCTGCATAGTGGCAACTAGATGATAAATAATCAGTTTGTGCTTTCTTTCGAATGTTGAACATGGAAAGGCATTAACAAATGAGAGAAGGAATCTTGAAACTTGACGCGTCCACCTTATACATGTATGAAGAATAAAAATATTTTAAGGAGAAAGCTGCTTACAGAGAGCATAACAAAAACAGGGATGTATTGAGTTCCTGATAAACCAATTCCATGCTCCCCAGAGTGAAGTTCTTGCATGAGCTGCAACAAGTAACTTGTTAGTTTTCCTTTTCCATTTATCATCCAATGGGAGAACTAATGTAGCCCAACCACAAATAAAAACTAGCTTACAAACTATACAAGCAACCATGCCAAATAGAACAGCTGACTCTATCATTTGCTACTATTAGGAGAACTAATGTAGCCCAACCATTAATTAAAAATAGCTTACAAACTGTTCAAGCAACTATGTTGAATTAAGAATGGTTAAGTCTGATCTTCGGTACTAAGATAAACTCATAATACTAGGATCTTCGAAGCTTGAAGAGTTGATCATAAAATAAACTCCCAACATCACTGTGAGATTTCGAAAGAAGAAAGTCAGCATTAACATCTTCCCATGTAGGAGAAAAGATAAACCACTCTATCAGATATGTTTGAAGTGGAACAAGCAATTAGTACATCAAATATGCCATCTCACATAGACGCAACTTAAGTAGCATGAACAAAAGATACAGAGACACAAAAACTTTTGAGAATTAGGGGACATGACAACAACCAGGACAAGAAATTACATCCTTATATATATAACTTTATACCAACGCGGATCGAGGATTTAATCTTTATGGGTTCAACTTTTAAGGTTTTTAGCATTGAACCCATTATATCTTTAAAGTTATGCGTTCATATCTATTATTTGTTGTAATTTTAGTGGATTTTTACACATTTATTTATACTCCGCGTCGGAAGTATTGAGCTCAGATGAACCTGGAACCTCGAAGCTGCATCGACCCCTGACATTATTTATATCTTTAATCTACCCAAAAAATGTAAAACAAAGCACGAGGTACAGATGACCTACTCGATCAATTTCACGGGTTCCTGCATGATGTTTAAGTAGTTCAATATCACTCAGAGAGAGAGAGGGAGGGAGGGAGGGAGGGAGAGAGAGAGAGAGAGATTAAAAAGCGACTAAAATAGTCCAAAATGCAAAAAAGAAGATAAACCTAATATTAAATAACTCAAATTTAGTAGCAGTCTCCTTTCTCCCCTCTGAGTTGGAACTTATCAAATAAGGGGATGGAGGATGTTGTATCTTCAATCTTCCTAAGATCTCATTTATGCCAAAACAACCAATTAGTTTTTTCTTAAGAGTGGTATACAACACTTTAATGAAAATGGTTAGGACGGTGTAATACATCAAGATAAGTAATAAACCCCAAAGCAACATTGAAGATTATCCTTAACATACAGTATCCTCCGCTTACAAGAACTTGGAATTTACCTGGCCTGCCTCTAAACATTCTGTAGAATTCATTGTACTGGTACTTGTAAATTTATCAGCCTTCATGTCACTTTCTGTGACTACAATAGAATCAAAAGATGCTGGCGATAAACTCTCATTGATCCTTGGCACTGATGGCTGACAGTCCATGGCTGCTCTGGTTGAACAATTTCTCAAAGAACTACCAGAAACCGGACTCTCAACAGACATCACCTCATAAGGCCCCTGTGCAATTTATTCAGTACTAACGAAAATTAACACATCATATTTGTCGACAGTTTAAAGTTTAAACAGAATATCAAGAAGATACCGCATCCCAATGAGAATAGATGCTATCTTTGCAGCAACAGATGCAGTGCAAGCAAAGTATGAATATCAATTTTTAGTCAACACTATTGCTTCCTGAGCCGAGGGTCTATTGGAAACAGCCTCTCTATCCTCACAAGGTAGGGGTAAAGTCTGCGTACACACTATCCTCCCCAGACCCCACGGTGTGGGATAATACTGGGTATGTTGTTGTTGTAGTCAATACTATTGCAAAATTTTCCCCCTTTTAAAAAAAAGATGTTATAAACCAAAAGAAAATATCAAAAAAGGTAGTGTCTGGGTCAGGTTGTGTGCACCTCAATTATTCCCCCAAGTAGTGCTACCTCCAAAAATAAAGGTATCGGGTAACTCTATCTACTAAGGCTCAGGAAGAAATAACCTAATGTGTTTTTTATTCTGCTGGAATTTGAACCCACATCGCCGTGGTTTTCAAACATTTTAATGACTGCTAAGCTACACTTCCCGGGTCAACGTGATTCTCTATCTCATTGAAAAGGTAAAACGGCATTGTTTAATGGATTAAGTGGAATACCCTCTATACTATGAAATGAATAGAGGTACATAAACACTAAAAATTATCAAACGTAAACAATAAAGTCTCAAACTTTGGCAAAAACATTAGTTAAGACTTCAATCTTCATAGCAAAATCACGCTGGTAAGTGTGTAAGATAATAGACCTTGGACGTAACTCAACACAAAAGCTGAGCTCGAGAATAGTTTAACAACAAACAATTCAGATAATTTAACACAGTTTAGATAATTTTATAAAAGAACATTGACATTCAGTAAATAAATGAGAGCACTCACCAAACAGGAAGCAGCATTATTATTAGGTGGAGGAGGAGGAGATTGTCTATAAGTGGTACCATCAGGTTCAACGGTCCAACCGGCTTGACGAGCAAGTGCAGCGAGTACATCATTCATATCAGCACGAACCGGAAGTGGGAAATTCCCGTACTGACGGAGTCCGGCGAGCATTCGGCTCGTAATTGCTCGACGGTGACGTTCTCGTAGCTTCGTTCGCTCTTTCTCCTTTTCTCTCTCTTTTCTGCTCTTGTTTGTAGCTCCGGCGGTGGTGTTTGTGGCGGCGAAGCCCCGAGGACGGCGAGGTTGGGGTTGAGGAGGGGGATTCGGGTTTGGATCTTCATTCGGGTTGGGGAATTGTGGATCCGGATCTTGGGAATTAGGAATGGAGTGGTGGGGATTGAGATTGTTCATTGTTGCATGTCTTCTTCAATGTGCTCTCTGCTTCAAGTTTTCACACACACACAGTCACTCTCTTATGGCTTGGATTTTCTGGTTACATAACTAAATATTTTTGTTTTCAGTTTCCCTTTTTCATACTGCTAGTCTTAACTTAAGACAAATTTTTCGTGTTAATGAAATAAATTTTTTAAAATAACATAAATATTGTTCAAAAGATGTATTTGCGTAATAACATAAAAATTAATAATTCAAATTCCAAAATGATAAATACTAATCATATAAGAGAGTTAGATCAACTATATCGGTTCTTCCTTCAGTTTATTTTCTTACTTGCTTCATTGTACAAAATATTCATAAGAGCAGCTTTGATTGATATGTAAAATATTCATTTAACTTTATTTGAGCATTGTATGTATATTTCGTATTACTTATTATAAGATTTGTGACCAAAAATTAAAAATTCTTTACCCACATTTTACTCATTTTAACGAGACTTTTAAACTGTAGCTTTATTCTATTCATACCTAAATAATAATATAGGCATTCGAACTCGATTATTATTAACAATTTTTTTAATTTTTAGCCCGGTCGTTGTCTTATTTTACCTATAATTTTTTTCTAAGGTACTTGTTTAGCGGCAAATTACATATATACGTTATTTTCTCTATTTTTATTTCTTTGTATATAACATTGATTAATCTTTTTATCGTTTAAAGTAATTTTACATTTTAAAAGATTATCATTTGAATTTTCTAATATTTAGACAATAAAAATGGACAAAAATTTGAGTATACTTCAAATTCTAAGTCCTTTGACCAAAAAGAAAGTATTGATTGCTAAGTCTAAATTCATACCACCTCAATATAATGCTTCCGTATTTTATAATCAAAACTATGTGTTACTGCACTTGTTTTACGTGCGTTGCCAAAACAATTGAACTACAATTGTTGTGTCCTAATTGAACAATGTTTCGTTTTTTTTACGTCCTAATTGTTAATTATAATTGAACTATAGTTAACAATTTAAATAAGAAAATAACTTATATAAGTAAAATATATCTTAATTTTGTATTCCTAAATATTAGGAGCTTCTACATCATTCAAATAAGGAAAGAAAATTTTAGTTGATTTGAAAGTCCTAAAAATTAGGAATATTATTTAATTACGATTTTGTCTAGTATGAAACTTATTTTTGAAGGGTAAAAAAGGCGAACGACATTTCGATAAGAACCTCCGTACTTTTAATATAGTACTAGTTTTAGAATACGCACAATGTGTATGTACCCTATATCCATGTGTATAAAATTATAAAAAATATAATTCCTTGAAAATTGTAAGCACGTAATTTTTTACCTGCACAAATTTTAAAGTTAGTTTTGGTATTTTAATATTTTTAAAATAGTTACTTGAGTTATTATACGATTTTAGTTTATTTTTATTTTAATTTCAAAACATAAATTTTAAAAACACAAAAAATAGTTTCATTAATGTTTTTGTAGTCCTACTATTTTACTAGGATTTGTATTTAGTTTTCTCTACTTTTATTTTTATACTAGTTTTAGTGTACGTGCGTTGCACGTGTGCATCACGTTAATCAATATAAAACGTATACAAATTATTAAAAAATATCAATTGAGGTAAAACTAAACGCAACATGTGTTTAAATGATGAAAAAAATATTAGTACATTGATATTAGGGGTGTATATGGACCGGTTGGTGAGATTATTATTAAAACCAAACCAAACTATTTATATCGGTTTGGATTGGTTCGATTTTTTCGGATTTTTCGGGATTTTTCGGGTTTTGTTATTACATGAATAATATGTCTATCTTACTTTGTTAAATTTTATAAGTAAATATATATTTGATAAAAACTAAAACAAATTGACAAATATATTATCTATTAAAATATTCTTATGGGAGAATTTTCTTTGTAACTCATGATAGTTATATTTTTAGTTGTCTGACAATAAATTTTTCGTTAATGTACACTTTCAAAGTTAATCGAATTTAATAATTAAATTTAAAAATCAATATGATACCTAAATAATGATATGCTCTATTTAGTTTTCAATTATCGAAATACCACTTCAAATTTGAAAAAGATATAAGAATATAATAGATCTTGTTATATGAATATGGAAAAACAAAGAGACTGACACATTTCAATAACATTTGATAAGAAAGTGATCATACTACACATTATTTAAAGTTAATAAAAATAGAGCACTTCATATTCTATATAATATTACATCCTATAAGAGAATCCCAAATATTTTTAGATATGTTTTTAAGGAAAATTATATATAAAGTTTTAAAAGTATATATAAAAATTATATATTTATATGCCGTGTTTGGTTCGGATTTTTTTTACTTAATACCAAATCAAGTTAAAACCAAACCTCATCGGGTTTTAATCGATTTGGTTTGACTTTTCGGTTTGGTGTGATTTTTCGGTTCGGTTTGTACACCCCTAATTGATATAATATATAGCTGAATTCAACATTTTCTGAATGAATTTAGTTGTAATTAGTTCTATAGTATTTATAGTTATAAATATTTTATTATATAAGATATAAATATGCTATGTTGTTGTATTTCATCCATCATCTCTTTGTATCTCATCCATCATCTCTTTGTAAACTTTGTGTTCATAATGTCGTTATACAAAAAAATATTTCTTCATTCAAAGTTAATCAAAATTATAGCCAAATGAACCTCTTCTTGTGTAAAAAAGTTGTCTGGATTCTTATTGATTTAAGTCTAAATTTTTTTCTTTGCACGTTCATCCAATACCAAATAAAAATCAATAATATAAACTCACTCTGAATGCACTCTGCTAATAACAATTTTAAAATTTCAAGAGTCCATAATGTTGAGGTCAATTTTCAAAATTATCCNATCAAAAAGTCAACCCCTAGGTCAAACTTCCCAAAAATTCAACTTTCGGCATTTCAAGCCTAATTCTACTACAGACTTCCAAATAAAATTTCGATCACGCTTCTAAGTCCAAAATCACCATACAGAGCTGTTGGAATCATCAAAATTCTATTCCGAGGTAGTTTGCACATAATTCGATATTCGATCACTATTTGAACTTAAACTTTTAATTTTTCATCAAAATTTTATATCTCGGGTTAGGGACCTCGAAATTTGATTTCGGACATACGCCCAAGTCCCAATTCATGATACGGACCTACCGAAACTATCAAAATACTGATCCGAGTCCGTTTGCTCAAAATGTTGACCAAAGTCAACTCAGTTGAGTTTTAAAGCTCTAATTCATATTTTAATCCATTGTTTCACATAAAACTTTCCAGAAAATTTTACGGACTGTGCACACAAGTCGAGGAATGATAAATAGTACTTTTCGAGGTTTTAGAATACATAATTAATTATTAAATTTAAAGATGACATTTTGGGTCATCACAAAAGTGATCATACAACACATTATTTAAAGTTAATAAAAATGGAGTACTTCATATTCTATATAATATTACATCCCATAAGAGAATCCCAAATATTTCTAGATATTTTTAAAAAAAAATTGTATATAAAGTCTTAAATGTATATATAAAAATTATATATTTATATGTCGCTTTGGTTCGTGTTTTCTTTTACTCAATACCAAACCAAGTTAATACCAAACCTCATCGGATTTTTTTAATCAGTTTGGTTTGACTTTTCGATTTGGTACGATATTTTGGTTCAGTTCGTACACCCCTAATTGATATAATATATAGCTGAATTCAACATTTTTCGAATGAATTTAGTTGTAAATAGTTCTATAGTATTTATAGTTATAAATATTTTATTATATAAGATACAAATATACTATGTTGTTGTATCTCATCCAGCATCTCTTTGTAAACTCTACGTTCATAATGTCGTTATACAAAATAATATTTCTTCATTCAAAGTTAATCAAAATTATGGCCAAATGAACCTCTTCTTGTGTAAAAAGATTGCCTGGATTCTTATTGATTTAAGTCTAAATTTTCTTCTTTGCACGTTCATCCAATACTAAACAAAAATTAATAATAATCTAAACTCACTCTGAATGCACTCTACTAATAACAATTTTGAAACTTTAAGAGTTCATAATGTGGAGGTCAATTTTCAAAATTATCGGGGGGCAAAATGACAAATTTATAGTTATTTCAAGGGTTCCAAATACATTAGTTTAACTTAAGTTTAAAAAATTAATTGTAGTTGCAAATTCACATAGTATGGTTGTAGCTTAATTTACTTCTAAATTAACACCATATTAGTTCAGACTTCTAAAAATTTAAAGTTAAGATTAAATCAAAACTCTTAAAAATTTAACAGGAAAAAGCAAACATACATTGTTGATGGATGTTCCATATTTTTAGGTAATCAATTATTGGTAATTTGGAGAAAACAAATACTATTATATACCTTAGAGGCTAAGAATAAAAAAAAACTTTAACAATCACGTACTAAACTCCAAAAGGATATTTATAAAAACTGGTCAAATAAGGAAAAAAATTAATAAGGTAAATTTTAATTGAATTTGAAGACATAAATATTAGGATATTATTAAATAAAAATTTAGTTGATTTTGAAGTCTTAAATATTAGAAAAATAATTAGATGACTATTTTGTTTAGTGTGAAATTAACTTTTAAAGGGTAAAAAAGGCGAACGGCATTTCGATAGGGGCTTCGTGCTTTTAATATAGTATAGATATATATAGATATAGAAATATTTAGGCTTGTATATTTTTTATAAATAAATATGATATTAAATAATTATTTTGGGTGCTTAGTTGAACATGAATTAATTACTTTATATGATTACATAAGAATACTTAAAATACATATTTAAATATTCTACATTGAAATATAAGTAGACTTTATTGTATTAAATAATTTTAATTTAATGTATGTGATTTTATGTCTCCATTTTTTAGTTTTTAATTAGAAATTAATTGAAGTCGCCATCGTTCTCATCTTGATTTTATACGTATTCCACAAAGGATGTATTGTCAATTAGTACAATTTACATAAGGTAAAATATTATATTTATTGATGTTAAATTTCTAAATATTAGTACTTCCTACCTATTTTAATAAGAAAAATTTTAATATGCAAAATTTTAATTAATTTCAAAGTCCTAAACATTAGGAAACTAACCGAAGTAACAAATTTGTCCATTGTAAAAGTTATTTTTTAAGGGTAAAAGGCGAACGACATTTACTATTTTCTGGCTGTGTAATATAATAGAAATAAATTATATATATATTTTACCTAAGAGAAATAATTTGGTATTTTTTTTCTTTTTTCTGATTTACACCCCCCCTCCCCCCTTCTTTTAGTCAAACGTATTTTAAAAAACTCCTAAGTAAAAGGATTGAAAGTAATGGATTATAACCTAAAATATGTATGAATACTTAACAAAACTTTTGGCTAAAATATTTATAGAAATATAATTGGTTAATGTTTAAGAAAAAGGACTCCTATAGCTAAAAGGATTCCAAAGTGCTCATACGTTTCCTAATATGACTTTAGGAATTGAAAATGTTCCATCCAAAGATTTTTACATGTTAATGAAACGTACAATTATTTTTACAAATATGTTGTATTACATGGCTCAAATAAGGAAGGATTTGGTACACAATCTTTAATTGATTTTGAAGTCCTAAATTTTAGGGAATGAATTAAATAACTATTTCTAAATATTAGAAAAATAATAAAATTACTATTTTATCCAGTATAAACTTAATTTTTAAGTGTAAAAAAGGCGAACGACATTTTGTTAAGGGCCTTCATACTTTTAATATAGTAAAGATAATCCCAACTCAAAACCATCCAAAACACAATCGTTTACAGCTGAAAAAAAAGCAGCAAATTAGCCATGAAAACAAAGATGAAAATCATCCAAACCTCACTCCAAAACTGACCCCTTAATAGCCATGTACGAGCTCCAAAAGACCAGCCATTTTCACCTCAAATTAGGCCTCAAAGCACAGCCGAAAAAGTTGCTAAAAATGCAACAACAATAGCTCTCAAACCCAGCCAAAACTCAGCTGAAAACAGCACTAAACAATCCCAAAATCAGCTCCAAATGCGGTCCATAACCACCCAAAAATGATCTGAAAAATAAGCTGAAACTCCATGAAAATCAGCCCCCAAAACACTTTATTCTTCCTCCAAACAACCAGCAAAAGCGGCAAAACGCAGCTGCCAAGTTCACCCAAAAACAATCCTTTGCTCAACGTCGAAACAGAGAACACCAGCGCATTCATGATTATCGTTGGAAATCGTTGTTCGAAGGGGTGAAGGTTCGAAGGTTCTGGCTTGGTTTCCGGTCGGGTCTGTTCGTGTTTAGCTTCGCCGGCCTGATTTTCTTTGTAAACCAGCAGGAGGCTTTTTGATAAATTGAAAGCTATAAAAGGTCCATTTTTTTTCACCTGCAACTTTATTTTTGTCTTCTCAACTTTGCTAGATCTGTAATGTCTTAGATCTGTTTCGTTTTATTTGGTGTTAATATATCTTCGTAATCATGTTGCTTGTTTCCTTGATATTTAATTATTCGTTTGTTTGGTGCTATATTGATGTGCAAGACCATTGGGTAAAAACGTGCAATTATAAGGTAAAAAGAGATATGGGTTTCAATTCTATTAGTCTTTGTTATTATATTCGTTGGATTCTTCTTCGACGCTACATGTTTAATCATTGATATTTCATGCTATATTTAGTTTTAAAAAAATTTATTTTTTTCGCAATAATCTCAAAGTTTAGGAAGAGTAATGAACATCGTTAGAGTGTTTTAGGCGCACTTTTAATTAATCTATCGCGATTATGTATACGTTCGCGTGACATAATTATGGTTTCCAAAATTAAAACCGAAGTATGCGTTCGCGCAACTTTGGACAAAACAATCTTAATAATAATAAAGTATTATTAATTGTGTATACGTACGCATGACATGATTTTAGCACACCAAATAAAACGGATTCACACACACGTGATCCGTTTCAAAGATAATTCCATAACACCATAATTAAAAGCGGTAAAAGGTAAAACGCACATATGTTCTAAAACATGTAATAATCGCCATGTATGATTAAAGCGACCGTGTTAAAATCACGAAATCCGGGAGTGACTCACACCTTCTCTCGGGATAACAAAATTTCTTATCCGGTCTTCTATATTCGCAGACCATAAATAAGAGTCAATTTCCTCGATTTGGGATTTTAAAATAAACCGATGACTTGGGACACCATAAAATTATTCCAAGTGGCGACTCTAAATTAAATAAATAATCCCATTTCGAACAACATCACTTTAAGTAGAAAAATTCCCCTTATTCCTCGGAAAAAAGGAGGTGTGACAGCTCTGGCAACTCTGCTAGAGACCGAACCCAGAATCTTTGGTTCAAGGTTCAGAATTCGAGCTTGTAATGTGATCTATACTTGACTTTGTTGATTGTTGATATTATTATATTTGTGGGCCTAATGTACTAATTGCCATTCATCTACCGCTTTGATATTATTTCAATTGTATTAAATTATCTTCTTGCGCCTCTCTTCCGAGTCTTCTAAAAATATGGTGCACACGTACGCGTGGCCCACTTTTATGTTAGACGTCATACCAAATAAAATGAGGCTGGATCAGCAACTAGGCCAGGTAGACTTTCGTGCTCTCGGTATATTGCTCCCATCTCGGCTCGAGCTGTTCGCTTGAGTAAGCCATGTCTAGAACACACCCCCAGCTTTTTAAACCTAGAATAGCATAGCCTCATGTCAGATTCCTAGTAGGAACGTTTGTTTGCATCACATGCATTTGACTTTGGGGACTCAACACAAGGGTTAGGTCACTCTAGGACAGGTGTACCCGAAATAAAAGACCATCTTGATGCATCATACGTGCTATTTGTGCATTTATTCATTTCGGCTTGCATGTTGATCGGTTAGGGAAAGAAAATCAAGAGAAAAACCAAGAGTGAGGTAAGAGAGAGAAATTAGCCCGGTTCAAAAAACTCTGGTATTTGAAAAAATCTCGAAACTCTACCGAAATTTTGAAAAAAAAAAATGAAAACAAAAATCATTTCAAAATGAGTCAGTATCTTCAAAAGGCATGTTTTTCTGTTATATCAAAATTGACCGAACTATGCGGATCTGATTTTTACCGGATGTGAGATACGTAGGCAAACCTCATCGGTTCCGGCTCCAAATTTTTAAAATTCCAAAAATATTTTTCTTTAATTCCTTCTTTAGAAGTCTTTCCTTAGAAAATCCAAAATAAACAAAATTTTTAAAACCAAAAAAATATTTTCTTTCTTTTTAGAAGTTTTTCTTTCAAAAAATATATATATTTTCTTCTTTAGAAGTCTTTCTTTTCAAAAATTCTCAAAAGAAAAAAAATAAATGAAAATCCAAAAATATTTTCTTTCTTCTTTATAAGTCTTTCTTTCGAAAATTAAAAAAAAATCAAAATCCAAAAAAAGCAAAGTTAGTTTATTTACTTTATTCCTGATCTTCCTAAACTACGCAAGATCTTATTCATGTTCCCACATGATATGTACTTACATCGGGTTCGATCAAATCATTTTTGAAATTAAAAGAAAAGAAAAAAAAAGATGAAGTTATGGGATGAGAGGAAAGAAAAGAGTGATAATGAGAAAGAAAAAAAGAGGAAAGAAAATGAGCAAACCAAGGAGTGTTAAAGAGGAAAGAAAAGAGGGAGGCGAGAACAAGCAAATTGGGATGATGTCCTACCTTCGTACCCTCGAAGTTATTTTAGAACCGTTAACTATAACTAGGTGCATTGCACATAATGTGAGATTATCTTATGTTAAATGCCCTAACACTAACATGATGACTTCACTTTGTTCCTCTTTGTCGCTTCATTATAGCAGAAGGGTGGTTGGTTTGCGGTTCTTAAACCGGTAACTCTTCCCTACAACATAAAGTCGAAGGACAATGGCAGACGATAGTGGAATTGAGTTGGTTGATACTAGTGCCCAAACGCAATTGTCTAAATGAGACACTGGTTAGTTGAAAAGGTAAGGATGTTAAGACAACACATGACAGACATGTATCAGGCTTGGATGACTGGTAAGGCACCACCCCCGCCACCACCTAGCTTCCTAGATGCCACCCTCACCCAAGCCCCGGTCATAGTGTCACATGATCGACCATATTCTCTAGATTTTCCCACTTATCATAGCTTTCCCAACTTCCCTAGTAGCTTCATCATTCGTCCTCTAACTACATTTCCCAAAAATAGCCCTCCTGTCATATCCACTATTCTCACTGTCACAACTTCTCAACATCCTTCCTTTCATAGATCCAATAGTTAACACCAGTTCAAAACTCTTGATACCCAATACTACCCAGAGTCGGCCCACCAGGTCCCGGACTCATATAATCATAGCTCTCAAAATGAGCCTCATGTTGAGAATGAAAAGTTTACAAGAAAAGAAGAGCGAGATGAGATATCCAGAAAGCTGAAAGATATAGAACAATCCTTAAAGAACATGCAAGGGATGGGAAATCAGATTAACATGTCTTATAATGACTTGTATATGTTCCCTAATGTTCATCTTCCCGTGGGGTTTAAAATTTCAAAGTTTAACTTGTATGATGGGCGTGGAGATCCAGTTGTCCACTTGAGGGGTTATTGCAGTAAAATGAGAAGTGTTGGCGGGAAAGATGAGTTGTTAATGGCGTATTTCAGTGAGAGCTTGAGTGGGGCAGCCTTGGAATGGTATACTAGTCAAGATGTGAGTAAGTGGTATGCATGAGATGACGTGGCTCAAGATTTTGTTCGACACTTACAGTATAATATAGACATTAGACCGTTCCTCCCCATATAAGATGGAAAAGAACCCGACGAAAGTTTTAGGGAGTTTGGGCTCAGATGGAGGGAACAAGATGCTCGGGTTAGTCCCCTGATTGATGAAGAAGAAATGGTTAAGCTTTTCCTACAAGCTCAGGGACCCACCTACTTCAGTCATTTGATCCCGTCTTTAGATAAGCCTTTCAATGATCTGGTAAAAACGGGGAAGACGGTAGAAGAAGGGATCAAGTCAAGAAAAATCATGAGCTATTCTGCATTGAAAGATACTACAAAAGACATTCAGAACATATTACTAAGTTTCGAGGGAAGAAAGAGAAATAGAAAAGATGTTGTTGAGCCCCGCTAGCAACAATATCTAGTGGGCGTTCTTTCTCAACGCTTTCAGCCTTAATATCGACCCCATGAATATCCTCGTACTCCAGATAATCCTCCCAAATGCTACTTCTCT
Source organism: Nicotiana otophora (assembly GCA_000715115.1). Taxonomy (NCBI): domain Eukaryota; kingdom Viridiplantae; phylum Streptophyta; class Magnoliopsida; order Solanales; family Solanaceae; genus Nicotiana; species Nicotiana otophora. The sequence goes on from AWOL01S0002361.1 coordinate 27,676, forward strand.
TCACAAAATCCCCAAAGTCATGCCTCACCTTCCCAGTACTCTATCCTTAATGCACCGCCATATGCTCCATATCCACAAGACCCGCAATGGCCTGCAGCACCTCCATAAATGTCTTACCCACCTCTACAAGCATATAAACCACCTACCCGCAAGAGGTTCCAACCAAGGCCGGAGTACAAAATGAAAAGGCAGCAACAAAAGAAAACGTCTTTCACTCCTATTGGAGAATCATATGCCATTTTGTTCCAAAGGTTGAGGCAATTGCACATGTTGAAGCCGATTCAGAAAAAAATGTCGAACCCCCTTCCAAAGAATTGTGATTATTCTCAAAGGTGTGCATATTACTCTAATGCCCCAGGGTATAACATAGAAAAGTGTTGGAATTTGAAAAGAGCAGTCCAGAAGCATATTGATTCAGGTGACATTATCGTGCAAAGTCCAGATGCAACAAATACTAGCCAAAGTCCATTGCCTGTTCATAATGAGACACATATGGTGGGCATGATTTGTGTTGAAAAGGAATATGAGAACTCTTATGAGTTTCTTGGTGGGCTACTTGCCGCAAATTTTTCAGCACTATCAGTCTCGGTTCCAAAAGTTGATCTTAAGAACTAAGTGGCAAAATGGACCCAAAAGCAATTTGCTGAGGTCAATGTAATGGAGATTTGTGAAGGTCCTAGTAATGTCGATGTGCGACTCAGTTGCTAAGATGTCGAGCTTGGTAATTGGAAAAATACTCCTTTTTTGGCTAGCCAGGGAGGAGTTTTGGTGGTTTATTTTGTTGTCGTTTCTGATGTCCGGGTTATTTCAGGGTTGTAATTTGGATATTGTCTTGTGACTCAAACCCTTTTATCCTTTTATTTTGCCTAGTTCGTTTAGTCGTAGTAACTCATTTAGTGTTATCTAGGTTTGTTCCAAGGTTGTAACCCAAGTTTCATTTTGCTTGTTTCACTGTTTAAACCCTTTCACCATATGTCTAATGCAATTTCATGTCTTCTGCAATTTTTAGTCCGTATTTGTTTAACTCCCTTTTCCTTTTATAGTTCTTTTCATGCTGCCTTTAATGACATGACTTGCACGCGGAATTCTCAACCTGGTCTTGAAAGTTAGCCTAATCAGGAAGCAATGAAACAAGTTTTGAAGATGACAAGGACATTTGAGGGAAATAAGTAAAGATTTGGACATTTTGAGATCATTTAAAGCCCGAATTATGTGAAACTGGGGCAGATAGTTTGGGACGTTAAGTGGACGACAAGAATTTGTTACAAGCGAGTGCGTCCTAGACAATTTGAAGCAAGGAACTTTGAGTTCAAGTGCATCTCAAGTTACAAGATAAAGCCAAGGGAGTTTGTCCCAAACTGATGGAGGGTATCCATTGTGAAGAAGAAATCACCCAATGAGAGTTCTGTACTTGATAGGACACTAAAGAGAGATGGAAGGCATATCAGTGATATCAATGCCGAAGCGGCAAAAGAAATATTGTGTATGATCTTTATTTTTCACCCTCAAGTTGCATGTGTTGTACTTGACATTTTCAGAGATTGGGAGGCCCTCTTTCAGCTACCCAAACACTTTATACGCTTCGCTACCCTTTTGAGCCAGTGCTGATTTCTTTGACCTCCCCTCTTTTGGAATCAAGTAAGAGTCATTAAAAAAAATCTATGTCCCCATAAGGTTTGTTTTAGAAGTTCATCCCGAAAGAGAATAGAGAAAAAAGAGAAGAAAAGGAAAAGAGAAAGAAAAAAAAGTCAAAAAAGAGAAAAAGGAAAAAAAGGAGAAAAAGGAAAAAAAAGGAGAAAAAGAAAAATAAAAACAACAAAAAATATTCATTTGAACTACGTTCGACCTGATTCTTGTGTCAACAAGATACGTAGGCAGCCTTACTCTAGGATTCGGTCACACCAAGTCAAAGTTCTAAAATTCCTCGCTTCAAAAGAAACTGGGGTAGAAGTTTTGTTTTCTATAAAAGACGGTTCCAAAAGTTGTAAAGTTATACCCTATTTTGGATTATGTTTGAATTTGAGCCTTCATGCCTTTCTTTCTTTCTAACCCTGTCCAAAAGCCACATTACAGTCTAAAACAAGACCTTCCAGATAATCTTTAAGGATGCCGAGTTAGACATGCGAGGAACATATGATATTTTTTCATCATGATTAATGCCTTATCATCTACAGAACAAGAGGAAATAAGAAGAAAAGAACAAAATGAGAGTCTTATCGGTGAAAACCTCCACAAGCACCATAAGGCGATAGTGAGTTGAGAGAAAGAACAAAATGAGAGAGGCTTGATGGTGAAGACCCTTCAGGCACTACAAGTCGAATGAGGATCGTGAATCAGATAGGATAATCGGAGCAGAAGCCAAGTTTCATGACTTAGAGGTATAACAAGAGTTGAACATTAGACTTGCTTGACATATTAATCCACTTAATCCAAAATGCATTTCATGGTCTTTGGAGTTGGTATCCACATTAGATAAGTTTCAACCTTGTAAACTCTAAACCCTAAACCCTAATCATGGTCTTTGGAGTTGGTATCCACATTAGATAAGTTTCAACTTTGTAATTTTCTTGTTAGATATCATCTCTTTCCATTGTCCCCTTGCTATGTTCCTCTTGCTTTGTTTAAGTCCTCTTTTTTAGTCTGTTTTGTCAAAACAAGTAAGAAATGACTCCAAAATTTGCTACCAGCTTTCCAATTACACAAAGCGGAGTTTGGCTAACACATCAAAGTAGTATAAGTCAGGGAAAAGTGGTATGCACATTGAGTTGATAACAATTGACATGCTTTGGGATTCATGTGAAATGCAAAGGTTCGGTAAATGTCATTCATGAGCACAATGCTTCGGGTGTAAGGTATTGGGCTTGAATGGATCAGAGGTGTTTTCTGTGATAAGGGTTGACAGAAAAGTGGTTAGTCAATAACAAGCAAGGTGTTCCAAGCTGAAATCAAAGTTGTCATGGCAAGTGTAAGAGCAATCTCTCTCAAGGTCAAGACCACAAACCAGCCACCATGTTTTAAACTCACAAGTTTTCTTTGTTTGAAACTGGGACGAAGACTATCTCCAAATCAAAGCTTGGAAGTTTGAATTTTTCGGGTGTCGTGCCCAAATTCGGTCAGCACAAAGGCTGTTTGAGAAGGTTTTTACCTCCTAGACATTCCCTTAGTCGAGAAGATCATCACCTCTCAAGAATTTTCCCAATTTGAGAAAAACCATACCTCCTAGGCATTTTCCCTAGTTGATAAGAATCTTTAGCTTTTCGTGAGTTCAGGGGTCCCGCCTGGAGAATATGGTCAACTTTTAGCTTTCTTAAGTTATTAATCTTTAGCTTTCTTTAAGTTCAGAGGTCCCGCCCGGAGAATATTGTCAATTTTAGTTTTCTTAAGTTGTTAATCTTTAGCATTCCTTTAGTTCAGGGGTCCCGCCTGGAGAATAAGGTCGGTTTTTAGTTTTCTTAAGTTATTAATCTTTAGCTTTCTTTAAGTTCAGTGGTCCCACCTGGAGAATGGGGTCAACTTTTAGTTTTCTTAAGTTGTTAGTCTTTAGCATTCTAGTCGAGTCTTTAGTTTTACTCTCATCATTGCACCCTTCATTAATAGCATAAGTGATTTACAGTTTTGATATCAACTCATAAATCTTCCTAGTGCAAACTGGCGCAGAAAACTTTGTTCGTTTTGTTTGTTTGATTGCAAGCAACCCACCTGGAGAACGAGGGTCAATATTTTAGAAATCGATTTTAAATTCAAATCAGAGAAGTACCAGGAGCCCGCCTGAAGTACATGGTCAACTTTCAGTTTCTTTCAAGATCAAGCAGGAGGATCCCGCCTGAAGAACAGGGTCAACTTTCAGTTTTCAAGTTCAAGTTAGAGAAGCATCAGAACCCCGCTTGAAGAACAGAGTCAACTTTCAGTTTTCAAGTTCAAATCAGAGGCAACAGGATCTCTCCTGAAGAATAGGGTTTACCTCCAGTTTTTTGTTTCAATTAAAATCAGAAGTAGCACGAGCCGCTTGAAGAACAAGGTTTGCAAGCTCAAGTCTACTCCAAGTTCAAGTTTATTTCAAGTGCAAGTAGCAGGATGCCCACCTGAAGAACAGGGTCAACTTCCAGTTTTCTTCAAGTTCAAGTCACCAGGATGCCTACCTGAAGAATAAGATGAATTTTGAGTTTCATGTTGAAGGATCAAGTGGAAATTCAAGAAAGATTCAAGACAAAAAGTAGATAGGATCTTGTACTTTTCTTTTATTTTTGTTGTAATTTTTGCTTTCAATTTATGATATAATGGCAGGGACCGCGGACCAGAGCCTCGAACGGTACCTCACTCGACTCTCTCATCCTCTCCACACTCCATCACTTCGTTCACTTCTGAACTACACGTGGCCTGATTACTTTATAGCCAAGAATATGTAGACAGCTCAGATAACATGGCTCGGTCACAATTTTTTTATCCATCTTCATTTTCTTTTGAATAAGTGTCAGGTCAGAAACCAATTACGTTGCTTACCTAATTCTTTGCTCAAAAATACTTCGTGTTTCCAAGCAAAGAGGGGCAGCTGTAAGCACGTAATTCTTTTTACCCACATAAATTTTGAAGTTAGTTTTAGTATTTTAATATTTTTAAAATAGTTAATTGAGTTATTATACAATTTTATTTTATTTTATTTTAATTTCAAAACATAAATTTTAAAAATACAAAACATAGTTTCATTAATGTTTTTGTAGTCATACTATTTTACTAGGATTTTTATTTAGATTCCTCTACTTTTATTTTTATATAATCTTGAAAAATACCAAAACTAGTTTCACAATATAATATTATTTATTTTAATTAATTAGAATTAGTTTTGTATTTTACACTATAGATTTTCTATTATTTTTAGAAGAAAGATTAAGATTCTTGGGCTGTTATTATCTTATTTTAATTTTTGGATGTCCATGTCCTTTCAAGCCCAATTCAACTAACCTAATCCAAGCCACTTACCTAGTCTACCGCCAGACCCGCAACCCAGTCAGGTGACCCGTCCCAACACACTCTTTAATCCTAGACCTCTATCTTCTCTATCCAATGGCCCTTGTTATTTCTCCATACCCATATAAAATCCTAATTATAACCTTTTCTAACCCTAAGTACCTTAGGCAGCTGCACACAAACACACAACATAGAGGAACAGAGGAGGGGACGGGCAAAATTAGACCAAAAATGCAGCAAGCTTTCTTCTTCTTCCACACAATTTCACAAAACTTCATCTCCCTCACTTGGCTTCACTATAGAACCATTGTTCACTCCTAAAAATCAGCCATGAAAGTCCAGTCATGAAATCCCAACTCAAAACCATCCAAAACACAATCGTTTACAGCTGAAACAAATGCAGCAAATTAGCCATGAAAACAAAGATGAAAATCATCCAAAACTCACCCCAAAACTCACCCCTCAATAGCCATGTAATAGCTCCAAAAGACCAACCATTTTCACCTCAAATTAAGCCTCAAAACGCAGCCGAAAAAGCTGCTAAAAATGCAGCAAAGACAGCTTTCAAACTAAGCCAAAATTCAGCTGAAAAATAGCACTAAACAGTCCCCAAATCAGCTCCAAACACAGTCCATAACCGCCCAAAAAACGATCTGAAAAACAAGCTGAAACTCCATGAAAATCAGCCCCCAAAATACTTTCTTCTTCCTCCAAACAACCATCAAAAGCAGCAAAACGCAGCTGCCAAGATCACCCCAAAAACAGTCCCTTGCTCAATGTCGAAACAGAGAACACCGGCATATTCATGAAAAGCTGCTAAAAATGCAGCAAAGACAGCTTTCAAACTAAGCCAAAATTCAGCTGAAAGATAGCACTAAACAGTCCCCAAATCAGCTCCAAACACAGTCCATAACCGCCCAAAAAACGATCTGAAAAACAAGCTGAAACTCCATGAAAATCAGCCCCCAAAATACTTTCTTCTTCCTCCAAACAACCATCAAAAGCAGCAAAACGCAGCTGCCAAGATCACCCCAAAAACAGTCCCTTGCTCAATGTCGAAACAGAGAACACCGGCATATTCATGAAAAGCTGCTAAAAATGCAGCAAAGACAGCTTTCAAACTAAGCCAAAATTCAGCTGAAAGATAGCACTAAACAGTCCCCAAATCAGCTCCAAACACAGTCCATAACCGCCCAAAAAACGATCTGAAAAACAAGCTGAAACTCCATGAAAATCAGCCCCCAAAATACTTTCTTCTTCCTCCAAACAACCATCAAAAGCAGCAAAACGCAGCTGCCAAGATCACCCCAAAAACAGTCCCTTGCTCAATGTCGAAACAGAGAACACCGGCATATTCATGATTATCATCGGAAGTCGCTGTTCGAAGGGGTGAAGGCTCGAAGGTTCTGGCTTGGTTTCCGGTTGGGTCTGTTCGTGTTTAGCTTCGTCGGCCAGATTTTCTTTGTAAGCCGGCAGGAGGCTTTTTGATAAATTGAAAGCTATAAAAGGTCCATTTTCTTTCACTTGCAACTTTATTTTTGTCTTCTCAACTTTGCTAGATCTGTAATGTCTTAGATCTATTTCGTTTTCTTTGGTGTTAATATATCTTCGTAATCTTGTTGCTTGTTTTCTTGATATTTAATTATCCGTTTGTTTGGTGCTATATTGATGTGCAAAATCATTGGGTAAAAACATGCAATGATAAGGTAAAACGAAATGTGGGTTTCAATTCAATTAGTCTTTGTTATTATATTCGTTGAATTCTTCTTCGACGCTACATGTTTAATCACTGATATTTCATGCTATATTTAGTTTTTAAAAAAAAAAATATTTTGTTCGCAATAATTTCAAAGTTTAGGAAGAGTAATGAACACCGTTAGAGTGTTTTAGGCGCGCTTTTAATTAATCTATCGCTATTATGTATACGCTCGCGCGATATAATTGTAGTTTCCAAAATTAAAACCGAAGTATGCGTTCGCGCAACTTTGGACAAAATAATCTTAGTAATAATAAAGTATTATTAATTGTGTATACGTACGCATGACATGATTTTAGCACACCAAATAAAACGAATTCACACACGTGATCCGTTTCAAAGATAATTCCATAACATCATAATTAAAAGCGGTAAATGGTAAAACACACATATGTTCTAAAAGACGTAATAATCAATTAATTAAGCTAGGTATAATTAAAGCGATCGTGCTAAAATTACGGAATCCGGGAGTACCTCTGTTATGACCCAAAAGGTCATATTTAAATTTGATTATTAATTATGTATTCTAAGACTCGAAAAGCACTATTCATCATTCCTCGACTTGCATGCGCAGTCCGTATAATTTTTCGGAAAGCTTTTATGTGAAAAATGGATTAAAATATGAAATAGAGCCTTAAAACTCAACTTAGTTGACTTTGGTCAACATTTTAAGCAAACAGACCCGGATCAGTATTTTGACAGTTCCGGTAAGTCCGTATCGTGATTTGGGACTTGGGCGTATTCCCAAAATTTAATTTGGAGGTCCCTAGCTCAAGTTATGGCAATTTAACGGAAACTAGAAATTTAAAGGCTAAAGATTTCCAAAAATTTGATCACGGATTTGACTTTTTGTAATCGGGGTCGATATCCAATTTGAAAGAATTGAATAGCTCCGTTATGTCATTTATGACTTATGTGCCAAATTTGAAGTCATTCCAGATTTATTTAATATGTTTGGCACAAGTTTTGTAAATTGAAACGTTTGTAGCTTAAAAGTTCGAATCGAGGTGTGAATTATAATTTTGATATTGTTTGACGTGAATTGAAACCCCTAGTAAGTCCGTATTATATTTTTGGACTTGTTGGAATATTCGGACGAGGTCCCGAGTGGCTCAGATGAGTTTCGGATGAGCCACATAGCAATTGGAACCTGCTGCCCAGTGCTGGTTCTGCTGTGTCGCACCTGCGACATTTTGTGCGCAGGTGCGTGGTCGCTCCTGTGGAATTCCAGTCGCTTCTACAACATTGGACAACCCTGTCGAGCTCCACTTCTGCAGAGAAATGAGCGCAAGTGCGAAACCGCATACGCGATGGACGAGCCGTTTCTGCGAGGAAGACCGCTTCTGTGGTCACTAGACCGCTTCTGCGATGTCGCAGGTGCGACATTTCTGGGCGCAGATGCGGCCACTGGACAAGCTGCCCTGTTCCGCAAATGCAAGCTTTGTCTCGCAAATGCGAGGCCGCAAGTGCGAAAATATAGCCCGCAAATGCGAAAATGCTGGGCAGAATACATAAAATTGGGTTTTAGCCATTTTCACTCATTTTTGAGTTTTAAGTCTTGGATTTTGGCGATTCCAAAGGGTTTTTTCACAATTTTGAATTGGGTAAGTATTCTATAACAAAAAGTATTTATATTTCATGAATCCATGTCTATTCATCACTTATTTGTGATTTAGATACAAGAAATTGGATTTTTTGTAAAACTTTCCAAAAATGAAAAATTAAGATTTGAAGGTCCATTTGACATCGGAATTTGGTAATTTTTATATGGTTGGACTCGTCTCGGAACAGGCATTTGGATTTCGTAAGTTTTTTCAAGATTCGAGATGTGGGCTCCACTATTGATTTTTGAGATGAATTTCGAATTTTAATCCGAAAAATTAGCAAATTCATATGGAATTAATTCCTACGATTTGTATTGAGTATATTGAATTGTTTAAGACTAGATTTGAGGATTTCAGAAATGAATTCGTGAGGCAAAGATTTATTGGATTCTTGAATTTGGTTGTACGCGAGGTAAGTGTCGTGGTTAACCTTGACTTGAGGGAGTATGACTTATTTGTCTATTTGCTACATGATTTAATGTGCGGGTACAACGTATATATATAATGTGACGAGTACTTATGCATTGTAGTTGAGTCAAAGCATGCGAGTAGAATTTGTTTATTGTGAATAATTATCTATTTAATTAAGATATTCCTGCTTAACTTTATTATTGACTATTTGATCATTATTCGTGAAATTATTATTCATTTAATTATTTTTGAATATTTTGGAAGGTGAAGTCGGTATTTTGGTATTGAATTGATTGATAAGTGTATATCCCCGCATATTAATACTCTTTCGAATTTATATTATTATTCTCATGGTAAGGAAGAGTGTAAAAGCACGAAGGGTGTTGCCGTGCCATTTGTGAGTGTAAAAGCACGAAGGGTGATGCCATGTCATTTTCAGAGAGTGTAAAAGCACGAAGGGTGACGCCGTGTCAAATGAGAGTAAAAGCACGAAGGGTGGTGCCGTGCCATTTTCATATTATTATTTGCTCATTTTATTGTTAATGAATTAATTGACTGCTAAGTGATACATCTCCTAGTGAAATTATTATATCTTTCCCCTTCGCATGTTCCCTCCCAATTTATAAATTCTTATTTATTGTATTATTGTTACTTCGTATTTGTATGTACTTGTACAAGTTGTTTATGTACGTGTCTTGTCATAGGCTCGTCACTACTTTATCGAGGTTAGACTCGGCACTTACTAGTACATGGGGTCGGTTGTACTGATACTACACTCTACACTTCTTGTGCATATTTCAGAGTTGGTCCTAGTGGCGTACAGTAGATTTGCCCGGATACAGCTACTGGTGGAGACTTGAGGTATAACTGCACAACGTTCGTAGTTCTGAAGTCCCCTTCTATTTTATCTCAGCTGTGTATTATATTTCAAACAAATTGAATTTCATTCAGACCTTTAATTCTATTATTCTAGAAGCTCGTGCACTTGTGACTCCATGTAATGATCCGACCGATCTTTTTGAGAGTAATAACCCCGGTTCCCTATTTACTGTTTCTCTCATATCTTTCTATGCTAATGTGACTTGTTGGGAGGCTTCGTTTTCGTTTTTAGAGTGTTTTGGGACACTTAGTCCTTAAAACGGGAACTTAAGTCTTAGGATTTTGACCGTAGTCGGAACTGTATGAAGACGACTCTGGAGTGGAGTTTCGTCGGTTCCGTTAGCTCCGTTGGGTGATTTTGGACTTAGAGGCATGTCCGGATTGTGTTTTGGAGGCATGTAGCTCATTTAGGCTTGAAATGGCGAAAGTCGAATTTTTGGAGATTTTGACCGGCAGTGAAAATTTTGATATCGGGGTCGGTTTCATATTCCGAAAGTTGGAGTAGGTCCGTAATGTTGAATATGACTTGTGTGCAAAATTTGGGGTCAATTGGACGTGGTTTGGTTGGTTTCGGCATCGGTTGTCGAATTTGGAGTTTCACGTTCTTTAAGTTTGAATCGGAGGATAATTTGTGATTTTAGCGTTGTTTGATGTGGTTTGAGGATTCGACTAAGTTCGTATCGGGTTATAGGACTTGTTGGTATGTTTGGTTAAGGTCCCGAGGGCCTAGGGGTGATTTCGGGTGGTTAGCGGCTTGATTGGAGTTAGGAATTTGTAGCTGAAGTGCTGCTGCTACTGGTGTAACCACACCTGCAGAGTGGGAACCGCAGAAGCGAAGGAGGAGCCGAAGATGCGGCCAAGAAGGACCTGGGCAGGAACCGCAGGTGCGAAGATTTTCCCGCACTTGCGAGAGTCGCAGATGCGGGCAGCTGGGCGCAAGTGCGATGTATTTTCGCACCTGCAATAGTCGCAGATGCATCACACCTGCGATAGTCGCAGATGCGACAGAGAGTCCGCAGGTGCGAGATGTCTGGACAGGACACTTAAATGCAAGGGTACGCGATTTTTGCTCATTTTCAACATTTTGAGCGCGGGAATTGGCGATTTTTGGCTGGATTTTCAGAGAGAGCTTTGGGGTAACGATTCCTAACTCATTTTTGGTTGTATTTCATTAATCTATAGTTGTTTCCTCTATTTAATTTCGGATTTGTGATTGAAAAGTTGGGATAATGGGGGAAAAGTTCCCTAACTGAATTTCTGAGTTTTGATTGGGATTTAGACATCGGATTTGGATAGTTTTGGTACGAGTGAACTCGTGAGTGAATGGGTGTTCGTATTTTGTTACTTTTACCCAATTCCTAGACGTGGGCCCGGGTCGACTTTTTAGGGAGAATTTCGAAAATTTTATTAAAGTATTGATTTCATTAATTAGATGAGTCTTTTATGGTTGTATTTATGATATGTAATTATTTTTGGCTGGATTTGGGCCATTCGGAACCAAATATCCGTGGGAAAGGCATTTTGACCGATTGATTGAGCTTGGTTCGAGGTAAGTGGCTTTTCTAACTTTGTGGGGGGAGGGGGGGGGGACTCCCCGTAGGATTTGTACTGTTTTTGATATATGAGCGCCGTGTACGTGAGGTGACGAGTACGCACACGGTCTAATTGTGTAAAAACCCAATTATTCTACTAAGTAATAACCCGATTTCCTTCTTATTTGAGCTCCATCAGCATGTGTGGTATCCGGCTAGACTTGAATAGCATGCCTACTTGCCTTAACTGTTTACTTGAACTATGTGCAGCATGTTTAGTGAATTTACCTGTCTTTCCTTAACTGGTACTTAGGTTGAACTGTGGAATTTTGTGCCGTAACTGTTGAATTCTATTGTTTGGCTGCATATTTATTTTGGGACTACAGAACGGTATTTCGGAGATCTCCCTGTACCGCATATTTTCTTTGGGACTACAGAACGGTATTTCGGGAGATCCTCATGTACTGTATATTTACTTTGGGACTACGAAACGGTATTCCGAGAGATCCTCCTGTACTGCATATTTACTTTGGGACTACGAAACGATATTCCGGGAGATCCCCCTATTTTAACATTTACGTTGGGACTACGAGACGGTATCTCGGGAAATCCCCTATTGTTATGTTTGTGTACTGAGCTGTTGTCTTCTATGATTTCATTCTTGTTAAATTTCAGTCTTTATTTTTACTTCGGTATTTCATTCTATCTTGTGTTATTATATATATATACCAGTAGGGCCCTGACCTGACCTCGTCACTACTCGACCGAGGTTAGGCTTGGCACTAACTGGGTACCGATTATGATGTACTCATGTTATTCTTCTGCACATGTTTTTCGTGTGCAGATCCAGGTACTCCTTATTTGTTGCACTATCAGTGAGCCGGGACAGCTTTGGAGACTTCAAGGTATATCTTCCATGTCCGTAGACCTCAGAGTCTCCTTCTACTCTTCCCCATATCCATTATCTTCTATATTTTCTTTTGATAGAATCTGATGTATAGAGACACTAGATTCTCCTTCTGTAGTTTGTGATTCACGATGTTCCGGGTTTTGGGAATGCTATGTAGTATACTAAGGAGTTGGTTATTGTACATGCCAAGCGACATGGTATTCAATTATGGTGTTATTGCTACAGTTAGTTGTTGAATTTATGTTTTTATTTCATTATTCCGCAAATGTTAGGCTTACCTAGTCACAGAGACTAGGTGCCGTCACGATGTCACACGGAGGGGAAATTGGGTCGTGCTTAATAATAATAATAATAATAATAATAATAATACTAATAATAATAATTACACGATACTTGGACAGTTTATTACAGCTTGTAAAGTCATTTGATAAATTAAAAATTTATTGAAATTGAATTGCAACTTGTAAAGCTATTTGATAAATTGGAAATTTATTGAAATTGAATTGCAACTTGTAAAGCTATTTGATAAATTGGAATTTTTATTGAAATTGAAGGATTTAATTAATAGATTAGAAATTATTTGAATTTAAGGAATTTAATTAATATATTGAGAATTATTGGAATTGAAGGAATTTAATTACCTATGCTGGTACAATAAAATTATTGTTAACTCTGTGAATCACGTTGATATAAATATTTCTATTTTCATGATTATTTAATATTATTGACCCATAGTGAGTGTCATAGTCGGCCATCTCGTCTCTACCTCTTCGAGATTAGGCTTGATACTTA
>AWOL01S0002362.1:0-71310 GCA_000715115.1 Nicotiana otophora
GTAGTCGGAACTGTATGANATATGCAAAATTTTCAAAGTGTGAGTTTTGGATAGACTTAGTGGCATTCTTGGGTCATATAGTATCGAGTGATGGGATCCAGGTGGATCCGAAGAAGATTGAAGCAGTGTAGAGTTAGCCCAGACCGTCCTCAGCTATAGAGATCCGGAGTTTTCTTGGTTTGGCGGGGTATTACCGTCGATTTGTAGAGGGTTTCTCATCTATTGCAGCTCCTATGACCAGGCTGACCCAGAAGGCTGCCCCGTTCAGGTGGACAGAGGAATGTGAGGTGAGCTTTCAGAAGCTCAAGACAGCTTTGACTATAACCCCAATATTGGTATTACCTACAGGTTCATGGTCTTATACCCTATATTGTGATTCATCGAGATCAGTCTCAGCGGGGTGTTGATGCAGGACGGTAGGGTGATTGCCTACGCGTCCAGACAACTGAAGGTGCATGAAAAGAACTATCCTGTCCACAACCTTGAGTTAGCAGCTATTGTTCATGCCTTGAAGATTTGGCAGCATTATTTGTACGGTGTTCCTTGTGAAATTTACACCGATCACCGGAGTTTGTAGCATCTGTTCAAGCAGAAGGATCTTAATTTGCGTCAGAGGAGGTGGTTGGAGCTGCTTAAGGATTATGATATCACCATTTTGTACCACCCTGGGAAAGCCAATGTGGTGGACGATGCTTTGAGTCGCCGGGCAGAGAGTTTGGGGAGCTTAGCATATCTACCAGTAGCAGCGAAGCCCATGGCGTTGGATGTTCAGGCCTTATCCAGCCCGTTTGTGAGATTGGATATTTCTGAGCCGAGTCGAGTATTGGCTTGTGTGGTCTCTCGGTGTTCTCTTTATGATCGTATCAGGGAGCGTCAATATAATGACCCCCATCTGCCTGTCCTTAAGGACACTGTCCATCACGATGATGCTAATGAGGTCACTATTGGAGATGATGGTACATTGAGGATGCAGGGCAGGCTATGTGTGCCCAATGTAGATAGTTTGCATGATTTGATTCTCCAGGAGGCTCACAGTTTGTGGTACTCTGTTCATCCGGGTGCTGCAAAGATGTATCAGGACTTGAGACAACATTACTGGTGGAGAATGAAGAAGGACATAGTAGAGTATGTGGCCCGATGTCTAAATTTCCAGCAGGAGAAGTATGAGCATCATCGGCTAGGTGGGTTGCTTCAGAAGTTAGAGATTTCGGAGTGGAAATGGGAGCAGATCACTATGGATTTCGTTGTTGGACTCCCACGGACTCAGCGGAGGTTTGATGCAGTTTGGGTAAATGTGGATAGGCTGACCAAGTCGGTTCATTTCATTCTTATGATGACTTCATATTCTTTCGAGCAGCTGGCTCGAATCTACATCCGTGAAATCGTCAGGCTTCATGGAGTACCGGTATCTATTATCTCTGACCGNTTGACTGGGGTACGTAGTTTACACCACGGTTCTGGAGAGCTGTACAGCAGGAGTTGGGTACTCGAGTTGAGTTAAGCACAACATTTCACCCTCAGACGGACGGACAGTCCGGTCGCACTATTCAGCTACCGGAGGATATGCTCCGTGCTTGTGTGATAGATTTTGGGGGTGCTTGGGACCAGTTCTTGCCACTTGCGGAGTTTGCCTACAACAACAGTTATCAGTCCAACATTCAAATGGCACCGTATGAGGCTCTGTATGGTAGGCGGTGTCGGTCCCCGGTGGGATTGTTTGAGCCAGGCGAGGCTAGATTATTGGGTACAGACTTGGTTCAGGATACCTTGGAGAAGGTTAAGGTGATTCAGGATCGACTTCGCATAGTCCAGTCCAGACAAAAGAGTTACGCGGACCGGAATGTTCGCGATGTTGCATTCATGGTTGAAGAGTGGGTCTTGCTTCAGATTTCTCCTATGAAGGGCGTTATGAGGTTCGGAAAGAAGGGCAAGCGGAGCCCTAGGTTTATTGGTCCCTTTGAGGTATTGCGGCAAATTAGGGAAGTTGCTTATGAGCTTACCTTACCTCCCAGCCTAGCAGGAGTTCATTCGGTATTTCATGTTTCGATGCTCCGAAAGTATCACGGCGATCCGTCTCATGTATTGTATTTCAGCTCAGTCCAATTGGAAAAGGATCTATCTTATGTTGAGGAGCCAGTGACTATTTTAGACAGGCAGGTCAGAAAGCTGAGGTCAAAGAACATTGCTTCCGTGAAGGTTCAGTGGAGGGGACAACCGGTCAAGGAGGCGACTTAGGTGACTGAGCATGATATGCGCAGCCGTTGTCCTCATCTTTTCACCACTTCAAGTATGTCTCTTTACTCGTTCGAGGACCAATGATTATTTTAAGAGGGGAGGATGTAACGACCTGGCCGATCGTTTTGAGAGTAATAACCCCGGTTCCCTATTTATTGTTTCCCCCATATTTGTCTCTGCTAATGTGACTTGGTGGGAGGCTTCGTTTTCATTTTTAGAGTGTTTTGGGACATTTACTCCCTAAAACGGGACCTTAAGTCTTAGGATTTTGACCGTAGTCGGAACTATGTGAAGACCACTCCGGAATGGAGTTTTGTCGGTTCCGTTAGCTCCATTGGGTGATTTTGGACTTAGAGGCGTGTACGGATTGTGTTTTGGAGGTATGTAGCTCATTTAAGCTTGAAATGGCGAAAGTCGAATTTTTGAAGATTTTGACCGGCAGTGGAAATTTTAATATCGGGGTCGGTTTTCGATTCAGAAAGTTGGAGTAGGTCCGTAATGTTGAATATGTCTTGTGTGCAAAATTTGGGGTCAATCGGATGTGGTTTGATTGGTTTTGGTATCGGTTGTCGAATTTGGAGTTTCACGTTCTTTAAGTTTGAATCGGAGAATGATTTGTGATTTTAGCGTTGTTTGATGCGGTTTAAGGATTCGACTAAGTACGTATCGGGTTATAGGACTTATTGGTATGTTTGGTTGAGATCCTGAGGGCCTCGGTGTGATTTCGGGGGGTTAGCGGCTTGATTGGACTTAGGAATTTGCAGTTGAAGTGCTGCTGCTACTGATGTAACCACACCTGCGGAGTGGGAACCGCAGGTGCGAGCCCGTAGAAGCGAAAAAGGAGCCGCAGATGCGGCCAAGAAGGAGCTGGGAAGGAACCGCATGTGCGAAGATTTTTCCGCACCTGCGAGCGTCGCAGATGCGGGTAGCTGGGCGCAGGTGCAAAGGGGAGCCGCAGGTGCGATGTATTTCCGTACCTGCGATAGTCGCAGATGCGACAGAGAGTCCACAGGTGTGAGATGTTTGGACAGGACACTTAAATGCAAGGGTTCGCGATTTTGTTCATTTTCAATATTTTGAGCTCGGAAATTGGAGATTTGTCAAGGGATTTTCAGTGAGAGTTTTGGGGTAAAGATTCCTAACTCATTTTTGGTTGTATTTCATTAATCTATAGTTATTTCCTCCATTTAATTTCGGATTTTTGATTGAAAAGTTGGGAAAATGGGAGAAAGGTTCCCTAACCGAATTTTTGAGTTTTGATTGGGATTTAGACATCGGATTTGGATAATTTTGGTGCGATTGAACTCGTGAGTAAATGGGTGTTCGTATTTTATGACTTTTACCCGATTCCGAGATGTGGGCCCGGGTCGACCTTTTAGGGCGAATTTCAGAAAGTTTATTAAAGTATTGATTTCATTAATTAGATGAGTCTTTTATGGTTGTATTTATGATATGTAATTGTTTTTGGCTAGATTTGGGTCATTCAGAACCAGATATTCATGGGAAAGGCATTTTGACCGATTGATTGAGCTTTATTTGAGTTAAGTGGCTTGCCTAACTTTATGTGGGGGAACTCCCCATAGGATTTGTATTGTTTTTGATATATGAGCGCCGTGTACGTGAGGTGACGAGTACGCACACGGGCTGATTGTATAAAAACCCGATTTTCTACCAAGTAATAACCTGATTTCCTTCTTACTTGAGTTCCATCAGCATGTGTGGCATCCGGCTAGACTAGAATAGCATGCCTACTTGCCTTAACTATTTACTTGAACTACGTGCAAAATATTTAGTGAATTTACCTGTCTTTCCTTAACTTGTACTTAGGTTGAACTATAGATTTTCGTGCCATAACTATTGAATTCTATTATTTGGCTGCATATTTACTTTGGGACTACGGAACGGTATTCCGGGAGATCCCCATGTACTGCATATTTACTTTGGGACTATGGAACGGTATTCCGGGAGATTTCCCTGTACTGCATATTTACTTTGGGTCTACGGAACGGTATTCCGGAAGATCCCCTTGTTCTGCACATTTACGTTGGGACTACGAGATAGTATCTCGGAAAATCCCCTATTGTTATGTCTGTGTACTGAGCTGTTGTCTTCTATGATTTCATTCTTGTTAAATTTCAGTCTTAATTTTACTGCGGTATTTCATTCTATCTTGTGTTATTATATATATACCAGTAGGGCCCTGACCTAACCTCGTCACTACTCGACCGAGGTTAGGCTTGGCACTTACTGGGTACCGATTGCGGTGTACTCATGCTACTCTTCTGCATATGTATTTCATGTGCAGATCCACGTACTCCTTATCAGCCGCACTATTAGTGAGCCGGGACAACTTTGGAAACTTCAAGGTATATCTGTCACGTCCGCAGACCTCAAAGTCCCCTTCTACTCTTCTCCATGTCCCTTATCTTCTGTATTTTCTTTTGATAGACTCGGAGGTATAGAGACACTAGATTCTCCTTCTATGGTTTGTGATTCATGATGTTCCGGGTTTTGAGAATGCTATGTAGTATACTAAGGAGTTTGTTGTTGTACATGCCAAACAGCATGGTATTCAATTATGGTGTTATTGCTACAATTAGTTGTTGAATTTATGTTTTCATTTCATTATTCTGCAAATGTTAGGCTTATCTAGTCACAGAGACTAGGTGCCGTCACGACGTCACACGGAGGGGAAATTGGGTCGTGACACTCCAGTTCTGGGATGGTATTTAGATATTGCGATTATTATGAATTACTCACTTTATTTCAGACTTTAATCCCGCATTTATTTCCTTGTTATTAATAAATTTAAAATTTTGTTAAAATGGCTAATTATATTGTAACATTGCCTTGCCTAGCAAGTGAAGTGTTAGGCGCCATTACGATCCCAAAGGTAGGAATTTCGGGTCATGATAGTTGGTATCAGAGCACTAGGTTACATAGGTCTCACGAGTCATGAGCAAGCTTAATAGAGTCTGGAGGATCGGTACGGAGACGTCTGTACTTATCTCTCAGAGGCTATGAAGTTTAGGAACAATATCACTTCTTTCTTATTCTTTCATTTGATCTTATTCTATCATCGATGATTGAATCATCCTATTCTTATTCTCTCTCAGATGGTGAGAACACGTAATACATCTACCGATGGACAGGGACCAGAACCCCCGGTGGAAACTATAACCAGGGATAGAGGTCGAGGCCGAGGTCATGCTAGAGGCCGAGGCAGAGGCAGAGGCAGAGGTAGAGCTTAGTCTAGAGCTCGAGCAGAAGCACCTGTTGTAGAACCTTAGGTGGATCTTCATTAAGAGGTTCCCGTTCAGACTGTACCGGTTGGACCAGTTCAGGTCCCGGAAGGACTTATAGCTACTCCAGTGCTTCAGGAAGCTCTAGTCCGTTTGATGAGTCTTATGGAGGGTGTGACCCAGAATGGTACATTTTCAGTGGCACCAGCCGTCTTACAGGCTGGGGGAGGAGTACAGACTCCCACTACCCCCACTCCGGAGTAGATGGCTCCTCAGAATCAGGCTCCAGCAGCCCCGCTAGTTGGGGTAACTCAGCCAGTTGTTGTGGCACAGGTCGGTGATAGTCCCGCCATGTCTTTTGAGTCCTTATTGAGACTGGATAAGTTTACTAAGCTCTTTCCAGTTCACTTTAGTGTTACACCTTCTGAGGACCCACAGGATTATCTTGACCACTACCATTAGGTATTGCGGAGCATGGGTATAGTTGAGACCAATGGGGTCGACTTTGCTGTATTCCAGATGACAGGTTCCGCCAAGAGGTGGTGGAGAGATTTTACGTTGACCAGACCAGCTGGGTCACCTACACTGACTTGGGAACAGTTCTCACGGCTATTTCTAGAGAAGTTTGTCCCACATTGAGAGAGAATTACCGCAGGCAATTTGAGCGTCAACAGCAGGGCAGTATAACTATTACTCAGTATGAATCTCATTTTGTGGATTTAGCCCGTCATGCTCTCCTTTTAATACCTACTGAGGGAGAGAGAGTGAGGAGGTTTATTTAGGACTCACTCACCCTATCGGGCTTCAGATGGCCAAGGAGGCTGTAAGTGAGATTTCCTTTCAGGCGGCTGCTAATGTCGCGAGGAGGATTGAGATGGTTCTTGCACAAGAGAGAGGGCAGAGGTATGATAAGAGGCCTTGTCAGTTCGGTGGTTTCAGTAATGCCTCATCTGGAGGCCGGGGTAATTTTGGCAGGGGTCATCCTCCTAGACTATTTCATTCAGCACTTCAGGCATCTCCTGGTGCTTCAGGGAGTCACGGTCCTATTATGCCTTACTCTCGGCAGCCAGCATTTAGTGCACATTCAGCTCCTATCACTGCACCACCACTCCAGAGTCACTACAACGGTTATTCGGCCCATTTGGGTTAGAAGTCATAGCAAACGAGGTCCTGTTATACTTGTGGTGATCCGAGGCACATTTCTAGATTCTGCCCCATGTCTCAGGGCAGCATGCAGTAGCAGGGTTCTCGTGCTATGGTTTCAGTCCCAATTGCTTCACTGCCTACTCAGCCAGCTCGAGGTGGGGGTCATGCAGCTAGAAGTAGAGGTCAGACCATTAGAGGTGGAGGTCAGACCGTTAGAGCTGGAGGCCTGCCAGTTAGAGGCCGTCCCAGGGACGCAGTTCAGAGTGGTGGGGCCCAGCCCCGATTTTATGCTTTTCCAGCTAGGCATGAGGCCGAATCATCTGATGCCATGATTACATGTATTGTTCCAGTTTCCCATAGAGATGTTTCAGTTCTATTTGATCCAGGATGTACATATTCCTATGTGTCCTCTTAATTTGCTTCATATCTGGTGATTCCTCGTGATTCTCTGAGTGCTCATGTGTGTGTGTCCACTCCGGTGGGAGATTATATCATGGTAGATCATGTCTATCATTCATGTGTGGTTACTATTGGGAGTCTTGATATTAGTGTGGATCTTCTACTTCTTGATATGGTAGATTTTTTTGTCATCTTAGAAATGCATTGGCTAT
The DNA here is from genome assembly GCA_000715115.1 of Nicotiana otophora. NCBI lineage: Eukaryota > Viridiplantae > Streptophyta > Magnoliopsida > Solanales > Solanaceae > Nicotiana > Nicotiana otophora. Next base: position 7,235 of record AWOL01S0002362.1, read on the forward strand.
CACCTTATCATGCTATATTGGATTGTCATGCCAAGATGGTGACCCTAGCCATGTCGGGGTTACCTCGATTAGAGTGGAAAGGAACTCTTGGTCATTCTACCAGCAGGGTTATTTCTTATATGAAAGGCTCGGCGTATGGTTGAGAAAGGGTGTCTAACCTATTTGGCTTATATTCGCGATCCTAGTGTGGATGCTCCTTCTATGGACTCAGTACCAGTTGTTCGTGAATTTCCAGAAGTAGTTCCTGCAGATTTGTCGGGAATGCCACCCGACAGAGATATTGACTTCTGTATTGACTTAGCTCCGGGCACTCAGCCCATTTCTATCCCACCATATCATATGGCCCCGCCAAAGTTGAAAGAATTGAAGGTGCAGTTACAAGACTTGCTTGATCAGGGATTCATTAGACCTAGTGTCTCGCCCTGGGGTGCACCGATACTATTTGTAAAGAAGAAAGATGACTCTATGCGGATATGTATAGATTATCGGTACTTGAACAAGGCCACTATCAAAAACAAATATTCGTTGCCAAGAATTTATGACTTATTTGATCATCTTCAGGGTGACAAGGTATTTTCGAAGATCGATTTGAGGTCTGGTTACCATCAGTTGAAGATTAGGGCATCTGATGTCCCTAAGACAGCTTTTTGGACTCGATATGGGCATTATGAATTCCTAGTGATGTCATTTGGGTTGACAAATGCCCCAACAACATTTATGGATTTGATGAATCGAGTGTTCAAGCCCTATTTGGATTTTTTTTATAGTTGTATTCATTGATTATATCTTGATTTACTCCAGCAGTCGAGAGGAGCAAGAGCAGCATCTTCGGAGTGTGCTTCAGACTTTGAAGAATAATCAGTTATATGCCAAATTTTCAAAATGTGAATTTTGGTTAGACTCAGTTGCCTTTTTGGGGCATGTTGTATCGGCAAAAGGAATAAAAGTGGATCCTAAGAAGATTGAGTCTGTTCAGAATTAGCCTAGACCTACTTCAGTTACAGAGATCCTGAGTTTCCTGGGTTTGACAGGATATTATCGTCGGTTCATAGAGGGGTTTTCATCTATAGCAAGCCCATTGACCAGACTGACCCAGAAAGTTATTCCATTCGGATGGTCAGACGGGTGTGAGTTGAGATTTCAGAAGCTCAAGACTGCTTTGACTACGATGCTAGTGTTGGTATTACCCATAGGTTCAGGATCTTATACGGTGTATTGTGATGCATCTCGCGTTGGGCTTGGTGCAGTATTGATGCAATATGGCAGGGTGATTGCATATGCGCCGCGACAGTTGAAAGTTCATGAGAAGAATTATCATGTTCATGACTTAGAATTAGTAGCCATTGTCCACGCTTTGAAGATTTGGAGACATTACCTTTATGGTGTCTCGTGTGAGGTATTTACTGATCATCGTAGCCTACAATATCTGTTCAGGCAAAAAGATCTCAATTTGAGGCAGAGAAGATGGTTGGAGTTGTTGAAAGATTATGATATCACTATTTTGTATCACCCCGGAAAGGCCAATGTGGTGGATGATGCTTTGAGTAGAAAGGTTGTGAGTATGGGCAGTCTTGTGTATATTCCGGTTGGTGAGAGACCGTTAGCTGTAGATGTTCAGACTTTGGCTAATCAGTACATGAGTTTAGATGTTTCAGAACCTAGTCGGGTTCTAGCTTGCAAAATTGCTCGGTCTTCTTTATATAAGCACATCAGAGAACGGCAATATGATGATCCTCATTTACTTATCCTTAAGGACACGGTGCAGCAGGTGATGCCAAATAGGTTGCTGTGGGGGAAGATGGAGTTCTGCGAATGCAGGGTCATATTTGTGTGCCTAATGTGGATGAGCTTCGTGAATTAATTCTTGAAGAGGCCCACAGTTCCAAGTATTCTTTTCATCCAGGTACCACCAAAATGTATCAAGATTTGCGGCAACATTATTGGTGGAGGAGAATGAAGAAGGATATAGTTGCATTTGTAGCTCGGTGTCTGAATTGTCAGCAAGTTAAGTACGAGCATCAGAGACTTGGTGGTTTGCTTCAGAAGTTAGAAATTTCTGAGTGGAAGTGGGAGCGTATCACCATGGATTTTGTTGTTGGGCTTCCACAGACTCAGAGAAAATTCGACGCAGTTTGGGTCATTATGGACAGGTTGACCAAGCCAACACATTTCATTCTAGTGACAGTTACCTATTCTTCAGAGCAGTTAGCTGAAATTTACATTCGTGAGATTGTCTGCCTTCACGGTGTGCCCGTGTCTATTATTTCAGATCGAGGTACGCAGTTTACCTCACACTTTTGGAGGGCTGTACAGCGTGTGTTAGGCATGCAGGTTGAGTTGAGTACAACATTTCATCCACAGACAGACGAACAGTCAGAGTGCACTATTCAGATATTGAAAGATATGTTTCACGCTTGTGTTATAGACTTTGGAGGTTCTTGGGATAAGTTCTTTCCACTTGTGGAGTTTGCTTATAATAATAGCTACCAGTCGAGCATTTAGATGTCTCCATATGAGGCATTATACAGAAGGCGATGCCGTTCGCCAGTTAGTTGGTTTGAATAGGGAGAGGCTCGATTGTTGGGTACCGATTTGGTACAGGATGCCTTGGATAAGGTCAAGGTTATTCAGGATCGACTTCGCACAGCTCAGTCTAGGCAAAAGAGTTATGCCGACCGTAAAATTTGTGATATTGCATTCATGGTTGGAGAAAGAATATTGCTTCGGGTTTCACCTATGAAAGGTGTAATGAGGTTCGAAAAGAAGGGAAAATTAAACCCTAGGTATATTGGACCCTTCGAAATTCTTGAAAGGGTGGGTGAAGTAGCCTGCAGGCTTGCACTACCACCTAGTTTATCAGCGTTTCATCCGGTATTCCATGTGTCTATGCTTTGGAAATATCATGGTGATCCGTCCCATGTGTTAGATTTCAGCTCAGTCCAATTGGACAAAGATTTGACTTATGAAGAGGAGCTGGTAGCTATTTTTGCCCGGCAGGTCCGACAGTTGAGGTCTAAGAGTTATCCTTCAGTTAGGGTACAATGGAGAGGTCAACCGGTAGAAGTATCTACTAGGAGTCCGAGTTGGACATGCGAAGTAAATATCCACACCTTTTTACCATCTCAGATACTTTTCTAATTCCGTTCGAGGACGAACGTTTATTTTAGAGGTGGAGAATATGATGACCCAAAAGGTCATCTTTAAATGTAATAATTAACTCTGTGTTCTAAGACCTCGAAAAGCACTATTCATCATTCCTCGACTTGCGTGCACAGTCCGTATAATTTTCCGAAAATCTTTTATGTGAAAAATAGATTAAAATGTGAAATAGAGCCTTCAAACTCAACTAATTTGACTTTGGTCAATATTTTAAGCAAACGAACCTGGATTAGTGTTTTGACAGTTCCAGTAAGTCTGTATCATGATTTGGGACTTGGGCGTATGCCCGAAATTTAATTTAGAGGTCCCTAGCTTAAGTTATGGCAATTTAACGGAAACTAGAAATTTAAAGGTTAAAGATTTCCAAAAGTTTGATCACGGATTTAACTTTTTGATATTGGGGTCGGAATCCGATTTTGAAGATTTGAATAGCTCCGTTATGCCATTTATGACTTATGTTCCAAATTTGAAGTCATTCCGGATTCATTTAATATGTTTTGGCACAAGTTTTGTAAATTGAAAAGTTTGAAACTCAAAAGTTCAAATCGAGGTGTGAATTGTAATTTTGATATTGTTTGACGTGAATTAAAACCCCGAGTAAGTCCGTATTATGTTTCTGGACATGTTGGAATATTCGGACGAGGTCCCAAGTGGCTCGTATGAGTTTTGGACAAGCCACAGAGCAATTGGAACCTGCTGCCCAGTGTTGGTTCTGGTGTGTCGCACCTGCGACATTTTGTGCGCAGGTGCATGGTCGCTCCTGCGGAATTCCAGTTGCTTCTGCGACATTGGACAGCCCTGCCGAGCTCCGCTTCTGCGCGAAATGAGCATAGGTGTGAAACCGCATCCGCAATGGACGAGCCGCTTCTGCGAGGAAGACCGCTTCCGCGGTCACTAGGGCGCTTCTGCGATGTCGCAGGTGCGACATTTCTGGGCGCAGATGCGGCCACTGGACTAGATTCCCCATTCCACAAATGCGAGCTTTGTCTCGCAAATGCGAGGCCGCACGTGCGAAAATATAGCCCGCAAATGCGAAAATGCTGGGCAGAATACATAAAATCGGGTTTTAGCCATTTTCACTCATTTTTGAGTTTTAAGTCTCGGATTTAACGATTCCAAAGGGTTTTTTACGATTTTGAATTGGGTAAGTGTTCTATAACCAAAAGTGCATTTCGGATTTAGATGCAAGAATTTGGAATATTTGTAAAACTTTTCAAAAATTAAAAGTTAAGATTTGAAGGTCCATTTGACATCGGAATTTGGTAATTTTTGTATGGTTGGACTCGTCTCGGAATGAGTGTTCGGATTTCGTAAGTGTTTCCGAGATTCAATACGTGGGCCCCACTATTGACTTTTGAGATTAATTTCGGATTTTAATCCGGAAAATTAGCAAATTCATATGGAATTAATTCCTACGATTTGTATTGAGTATATTGAATTATTTATGACTAGATTTGGGGATTTCGGACACGAATTCGTGAGACAAAGGTTTATTGGATTCTTGAATTTGGTTGCAAACGAGGTAAGTATCGTGGTTAACCTTGACTTGAGGGAGTAGGACTTATTTGTCTATTTTATACATGATTTAATGTGCGGGTACAATGTATATGTGAAGTGACGAGTACTTATACGTTAGGTTGAGTCAAAGCATGCGAGTGCAATTTGTTTATTGTGAATAATTATCTATTTAATTAAGATATTCCTGCTTAAGTTTATTATTGACTATTTGATCATTATTCGTGAAATTATTATTCATTTAATTATTGTTGAATATTTTAGAAGGTGAAGTCAGTATTGTGGTATTGAATTGATTGATAAGTATATATCCCTTCATTTAAATACTCTTTCGAATTTATATTATTATTTTCATGGTAAGGAAGAGTGTAAAAGCATTAAGGGTGTTTCCGTGCCATTTGTGAGTGTAAAAGCACGAAGGGTGTTGCCGTGTCATTTGTGAGTGTAAAAGCACGAAGGGTGATGCCGCGTGATTTTGAGAGAGTGTAAAAGCACGAAAGGTGATACCGTGTCAAATGAAAGTAAAAGCACGAAGGGTGGTACCATGTCATTTTCATATTATCATTTGCTCATTTTATTGTTGATGAATTAATTGACTGCTAAGTGATACATCTCCTACTGAAATTATTATATCTTTCCCCTTCGCATATTCCTTCCCAATTTATAAATTGTTATTTATTGTATTATTGTTACTTCGTATTTGTATATACTTGTATATGCTATTTATGTACGTGTCTTGTCATAGCCTCATCACTACTTCATCGAGGTTAGGCTAGGCACTTACCAGTATATGGGGTTGGTTGTACTGATAGTGCATTCTGCACTTCTTATGCAGATTTTGGAGTTGGTCCCAGTGGCGTACAGTATTGCACGGATACAGCTACCAGTGGAGACTTGAGGTATAACTGCACAACATTCGCAGTTCTGAACTCCCCTTCTATCTTATCTTAGTTGTGTATTATATTTCAAACAACTTGAATTTTATTCAAACCTTTAATTATATATTTTAGAAGCTCGTGCACTTGTGACTCCAGTTCTGGGATGGTATTTAGATATCACGATTATTATGGATTACTCTCTTTATTTCAGACTTTAATTCTGCATTTGTTTCCTTGTTATTAATAAATTTAAAATTTTGTTAAAATGACTAATTATATTTTAACGTCGGCTTGCCTAGCAAGTGAAGTGTTTGGCGCCATCACGGTCCCGAAGGTGGAAATTTTGGGTCGTGACAACCTCGCACCTTCTCCTGGGTTAACAAAATTCCTTACCCGATTTCTGTGTTCGTAGATCATAAATAAGAGTCAATTTCCTTGATTTGGGATTTTAAAATAAACCGGTGTCTTGAGACACCATAAAATTATTCCAAGTGGCGACTCTAAATTAAATTAATAATCATATTCCGAACAATGTTACTTTAAGTGGAAAAACTCCCCTATTCCTCGGAAAAAGGAGGTGTGACAAAAATAAAATTTTAAAAAATATAAACTCTTGAAAATGACGAATACTGATCTTATTTAGTCAATAAGTAGCGAATGACCTAACTAAGCATGAAAATAACCAAGAATCTTGTAAGATTAGTGTTCTATTATGTATCCCCTTCTTTTAATTTAATTTCGAGTCAAAATAATCGTCTAGGTACTTAATATAGACATGCATGTCAACTACAAAAAGAAAAAAAATTAGTGATGGACCAATTATGTAGCTAAATAATATAAAAAATTCGCTAATCATATTCAATGACTGAATTAGTGACAGATTATAAAAATATCCTATTAACTACAAGATGAATTTTATAACTAATTCCTATTTTGTAAAGTCAAATTCTGTAATAACCTTTCTTAATAATAATATTAGTTTCTTTTTACCAAAAGAATAATAATTTAGGTACTTTTGTAATTAATTATGGAAATTAAATTTTATCACAAATTAATAATTTTTGTTTTTTCCACCAATAATTACTATTTTAAACCTAATGCCGCTGTAAATTTTAAGAACAAAAAAACATGGATTAAATAACCAAGCTTCTAATAATATACGTCGTGGAGTTTCTTGAGAAGAAGCCCTCCTACTTTTTGGAAAAGAAACTTTCCTCCTACTTTTTTGTATTCTTTAGTGTCTTAATATTTTGTATCCTAGGAGAAGATATCAAACACTACATTATAATTTCTTTTAGACTTCTTTAATGTAGAACTCCTAAATATTAGGAATCTTTTTGATTTTACAATTTTATCCAATGTAAAATATATTTTTAAAGGGTAAAAAAGGTGAACGCCATTTCGCTAAGGGTCTTCATGCTTTTAATATAGAATAGATATAGATCGATAGATATGTAACCTCTTTCGTCCTATCCACTATTCACCGGCCCCATTAATTCAAATTTAAAATAAAATTCACAAATAGTTACTAGTATGTTTTAGGCTTAATAAATTAAAAATTGTCACTTTTAATTTCCACATTTTAAACTCCAATATATTTTTGTGGAAATTGAAACTCTATGACATTGGTTATTTTTAAAAGATAATTTTAAAAAGTGTCAAGTGAGCACTCTTTTTTCGAATTCACATCATATATAACCTATTAAAGAAGGAAGCGCATTGTATTAAAAATATATTTATTTTTTTGAGTTCGAACTTGAAACCTCTAATTAATTTACTTTTGTTACGAAAAATCGCTTTAATCAACTTGGTCAAAGAAAAAGCTTGTTAGATTGGTGGGTCCAAACTAGGAAAAAGAAGATAATTGCAGTAAATTGACCCCTATTGTAAAACTAGTTAATTCTTGATAAATGCGAATTAATATTTTGCTTACTGAACGACTATCAAAATTATGTCATTTTCAAATGAACTTTCTTACTTTACTACTTCGTTCAGCTTGAATTATATGTTAATCTTATTGTTTTCGATTGTTCTAGAATATTGATATTGTTTAATGTATAGTTTTTTCTTTAACTTTCAAGCTCTAGAATAACAACAAAAAACCCAATATAATTACACAAGTAGGGTTCGGGGAGGGTAGTGTGTACGCAGACCTTATATTTATCGTGAATGTAGAGAGACTGTTTCCAATACTCAAGCTCTAGAATATTAATTTTTTTTCAATTTTCAAAATTTAGTGGAGCAGATTGGTGGAGGCCATTCACATCGTGAGGAGATTGGTGGAGCAGTATAGGAAGATGAAGAAGGATTTGCATATGGTATTCATTGACCTGGAGAAAGCCTATGACAAAGTCCCGTGTGAGGTTCTATGGAGATGTTTGGAGGCTAAAAGAGTGCATGTAGCATATATTAGAGTGATTCAGGACATGTATGATGGAGCTAAGACACAGGTGAGGACAGCAGGAGGAGACTCTGAATATTTTTTGGTTGAGATGGGGTTGCATCAGGGATCATCACTTAGCCCATCTTTGTTTTCCCTGGCGATGGATTCATTGACGCGACATATTCAAGGTGAGGTGCCTTGGTGCTTGTTATTTTTGGATGATATAGTCCTGATTGATGAGACGCGAGATGGCGTTAACGAGAGGCTGGAGGTCTGGAGACATACTCTGGAGTCTAAGGGTTTCAAGTTGAGCATGACCAAGACAGAATACATGGAGTGCACGTTCAGCGGTGTTACCCAGGAGACGAACGAGGATGTGAGACTCGATACGCTTGTCATTCCACGGAGAGAGAGTTTCAAGTATCCGGGGTCTATAATTCAGAAGGATGGAGAAACAAATGAGGATGTCACACACCGTATCGGAGCAGGGTGGATGAAGTGGAGGCTCGCTTCCGGTGTCTTGTGTGATAAGAATGTGCCGTTGAGACTTGAGGGTAAGTTCTACAAGATAGTGGTTAGACCGACTATGTTGTATGGGGCAGAGTGTTAGTCAGTCAAAAACTCCCATGTCCAACAGATGAAAGTAGCTGAAATGAGGATGTTGAGCTGGATGTGTGGGCATACTAAGTTGGATAGAATTAGGAATGAAGTTATTCGGGACAAGGTGGGAGTGGCCCATATGGAGGCAAAAATGCGTGAGGCGAGGTTGAGATGTGTAACGACCCGACTTGTCATTTTAAGAATTAACGCCCAGTTCAGCGACTTAAGGTCTTGAGCAGTTCGTATTATGTATATTGACTTGCGTGCGTAGTTGAATTCAGTTACCGGATGATTCAGGGTGATTTGGGACACTTGGTCCCTAAAACGGAAGCTTAAGTCTTAGGATTTTAACCATAGTCGGAAATGTATGAAGACGACTCTGGAATGGAGTTATGTCAGTTCCGTTAGCTCCGTTGGGTGATTTTGGACTTAGGAGGGAGGTCCGTAGTGGAATTAAGCTTGAAATGGCGAAAATCAAATTTTTGGAAATTTTGACCAGGGGGTTGACTTTCTGATATTGGGGTCGGAATCCAATTATGGAAATTTGAATAGCTTTGTTATGTCAATTATGACTTGTGTGCAAAATTTGAAGTCATTCCGGATTGATTTGATGTGTTTCGGCACAAGATATAGAATTTTAAAGTTCATAGATTTTGATTTGAGGTGTGATTCGTCGTTTTGATGTTGTTCGGTGTGATTTGAGGCCTCGAGTAGGTTCATGTTATGTTATGGGACTGGATGGTGTGATTCAACGGGGTCCCGAGGGGCTCGGGTGAGTTTGGGGTGGTTTCAGACCATTTCTAGGCCATTTTTAGCTACTGGTTTTTGGCTACAGCAGTGTGCTATGCGATAGCGGGTAAATGGACGCGATATCAATGAGTAAAATGGGAATAATTGGCATATGCTTCACGATCGCGGATGAGCTTTCGCGATCGCGTAGAGGAAACTTATGCTGCACTGACCTGACTTTGGAAGCATATATCTCACAATCTATAAGGAATTTGGAGATGATCCAAAAATAAAAGTTGTAGCCCTTTGTGTTTGGTTTTATAAAATAAAATCATTTGGCATTTGGAGTTTTGTACCAATACATATGGTTGGTAAACTACATGCTGTCCGGGAAGATGTTTGGAAATCGCGAAGAAGAAATTTGTGTTGCAAAGGGCTGACTTTGGCAGCTTATATCCCAAAATCTATAAAGAATTAGGAAATGAACAAAACATAAAAGTTGTAGATATGTCTAATTTTTAGAAAGATAAACCATTTGTTATTTGAAGTTTTGTACAAAGAGTTATGACCATTATATTATTGGATGTCCGGAAGAGTTGGAGAAGGTTATTGGAAAACTCTGTTCTTCGCGATCGCGGGAGAATGGCCGCGATCGCATAGAGTAAAAAAAAATGCTAGAATAATTTAGTGCTTCGCGATCGCAGGAGTTTGGCCGTGATCGCATAGAGGAAATGACTGGGCATCAGATTTAAGTTCTGAAAATGGGACTTCATCTTTGACGATTTGGAGCTCGGGGAGAGGCGATTTTCGGGAGATTTTCAAGGGAAATATCGGGGTAAGAGTTCTTAACTCAATTTTGGTTAAATTACCAGAATCTATTGTTGTCTTTATCATTAAATTAGTGTTTTAGGTTGAAAATGTTAGAACTTTTATAGACTTTAAATTGAAGATTTGGAGGTCGATTCGTTATCGGAATTTGATAAAATTGGTATGGTTGAACTCATATCGGAATGGGTGTTCGGATTTCATAAATATTCCACCGGGTTCCGAGAGGCGGGCCTCGCGTTGACTTTTTGGAATAAATTTTTAAGTCGACGTATTATTATCTGGAATTGCTTTCGATGAATTTTAATGAAATTATACAATTGAATTGGATATATTTGAGCTGTGCGGAGGTTAAATTCAAGCAAGAAGGCGATTTTGGAATATCGGCATAACTTCAATAAGGTAAGTGTCTTGCTTAACCTCGAGTGGGGGAATTAACCCTTAGGCATCGAGTCTTATGTGCTATTTGTGAAATGTGAAAATCCGTGTACGCGAGGTGACGAGTACGTACTCGGACTTATATGTGCAAATTTTATTGATTAAAGCTTTAGGCATTCTTACGTATTAAGTTAGATAATTGTTGGCATTAGTAAATCCTTGAATTATTACGCCTCGTTCCTCATTTTTCACGTTTGTATTTTATATAATAATTTAGTGTTATTGTCACTTGGATTTTATGTGAATTCCGTGTGTTTGTTGATTTGATATTTTTCTTGGAATTAAATTCATGATGGAATCCTTATCTGCAATATTTATTAAATAAGCTTAAATTGAGGAGTTAATATAATTATCAAGAATATAGATTAATGAAGGCGTTGCCCTATATTGAATATTTGTCATCTCTGTTGATTGTTTTGATGTTTATTATACGTTGTATGGAGCCTTGGGCTATTTATTGACAAATTTATTGAATCTACTACATACTTGAAATTTGGTTGTGGTGAGTGGAAAATTGTGATATGAATTGTTGTATTTTATTGTGGTTTAAACACTTTTCTTGATGTTATTTATGCTTCCAACCTTGCTTGTTAATGATATACACGTGCTTGGTAAGGAAGAGTGTAAAGCATGAAGGGTGATGCCGTGCCATTTGAGAGTGTAAAGCAGGTGATGCCGTGCCATTGAGAGTGTAAAGCAGAAAGGGTGATACCGTTCTATTTTATTTATATTATCAGGTGAAGATGAGAGTAAAAGCACGAAGGGTGATGCCGTGAAATAATTTTTATATTATCATATATTCATGGCACGAAGGGTGTTTCCGTGCAGGCGAGGACGAGAGACATACATTATATTGTGACATCATTTTGTTGTGTATACATTCATGCCTTTATCTTGAGATGTTATTGTGCACCTATGCTTTCTATGTGACTTGTAGTCGTTGTTGCTTTCTGTGTGCCTTCACTTTATTTCTTTTATTGTTATTGAAATTTCTCCCACCTAGTTGGTACTGTTATATGTATGCACGGTGAGAAAGATGTAAATGCATGAAGGGTTTTGCTTTGTCAATTGAGTGGATCTACGTATATATATATATATATATATATATATATATATATTAGGTGAGAAAGAGACAAGTGCGCGAAGGTATTGTCGCGTCATTTGAGGCGATATGTTGAAGATATTTCTCACGCTAGGAAAGTTAAATGGAGTGTCACATGGTGACTTTTATTTGAAAGCATTATATTAGAAGAATATTTATTTGAAAGAATTATATTAGAAGCAAATTTATTTGAAATAATTATATTAGAAGAATACTTATTTGAAAGAATTATATTAGAGAGATATTTACTGAAAGAAGTATATTTGAAAGATATTTACTTGAAACAAGTATATTTGAATGCTATTTACCTGAAAGAATTATATTCGAAAGAAATTTATTTAAAAAAACTTTAATGGTGGAATATTTATTTGAAGGAAGTATATTCGAAATATTATGGAGACTTTTATTGAAAAATTTATAGATAAAAGATTTATATTGAAAGGACTTGGTTAATTGGTTGTACATGTATTTATTATTCGTTTGAGTAATATTTATAGTGTTCCTGTTGCCTTGCTATTTAAATCGCTAGTTGATTGGTGTTGCTATCACTGTTATTTATTTTCTATCATTTTGTATATCATATTGCACATGTTATTAGACTAGTGAGTATCTTGACTGTACCCCGTCTCTACTCCACTGAGGATAGTCTTGATACTTACTGGGTACCGACCGTGGTGTATTCATACTACACTTTTACACATTTTTGTGCAGAGTCAGGTATTAGGGATATCGGACTCGGACAGAGTTAGAGTGGGATCGCAAGAATTCAAGGTAGAGCTGCTTGGTCGTCGCAGTTCCTTGGAGTCTTTCCATTTTATTTTACTGTTATTTATTATTCAATCAGTATTGATTATTCGATCCTTGAGATCATTTCATGTATTCAGTTGAAGTTCGTGACTCAGTACTACCAGTCTTGGGAGGTTGTTATATTCATATTTGTTCCGCTGTTGGTTTTGATGACCTATTTAATTCATATTTAAAAATAAATGGCTTCGAAATGTAATGGAAATCGGCCTACCTAGTCTTGGAGACTAGGTGTCATCACGACGCCTGTGGTGATATTTTGAGTCGTGATAAGTTGGTATCAGAGTTCTAGGTTCATAGGTTCTACGAGTCACAAACGAGTCTAGTAGAGTCTTGTGGATCGGTACGGAGACGTCTGTACTTATCTTCGAGAGGCTACAAAGCTAGTAGGAAAATTTTTCACTTCTTTCATTCCCTATCGTGCGGCATTTATTCAGCTTGAAGCATATATCTTATGTTCTTTTGCATCCACTCGTGTATGAAATTGTGCACTCGGTATCAACTATGCGCCAACTGTTCGTGATATTACATAGGGGTTATAAGGGAGCCAGGGTTCCTCAACCATTGTTACAACGTGTCGTCCAGATCGAGGATGCGGAAGTATTGAGAAATCATTCAGTTGTGCACATTGGGGTGCAGCAGGTTCTAACATCTGGTTGATAAGTATGATCTTAAGAAGGTTTAATTAACTTACTAATCGTCATACGTGGCAGGGTCACGAGGTGGATGTAGATCTGAAATAGTTGGTGGTATTAGAGACTATGTAGTTTGTATGGGATTTCTATTCAACGAAGGGTACATACGCAGCCAAGGCACTGAAGGAAACGAGTTTAACTATCACGAGGATGACATGCGCCAAATAAATGGCTTGAGGTATCTTATGACCGGTGTCCTACGAGCGATGAAAGGTTCTCCGAAACTTGTATATGATTAAGAGGTGAGATTTGTATGGGATGATGCTCGGGCTTGCAGTATTCTTGCATCCTTAATAATTCTACATTTCAGTACCAGCGGGGTCACAGAAACAATTTCAGAATATTCTGGGTGCTACCATAAGTTCTTTTAATGCACCACCGACACGGGGTTCTTACAGTGGTTATACAAGTTATCCGGCAGAGATTCAATATGAGCAGCCGCACCCACAGAGGAGTTGTTACGAGAGTGGTGATACTAGACACATCAAGAGAAATTGTCCTAGACTTGGGAGGGGTAGATTTCATCAGAACACTCGGGCTACAAGCTTTATTCCAGTTAATACTTCAAGTGCATAGTCATTTAGAGGTGGAGGACAGGCGGGTAGAGGGCGCCTAAGAGGTGGAGGCCCGACCCGTTGATATAATCGCTATGATTTGGGCTAAGGCCGACACACCAAATAGTGTCGTTACAGGTACGATCCTGATTGTTTTGCTATAGAAGGATATTTTCCCTTAATTTAATTCGATTCTGAATATTGAGGTGAGTCCTCCTATCATGATCCGCTTATGGGTGAGCTTTGTAATTGTGTGACCCACTTATATGTTTATCCCTGTTGGGAGATTTGAAGATGTGAGCCGTGTCTGTCATTTTTATTTTTGTGCATCATTGAGGGATATAAGTCCGAAAGTAATTTTTATTATTCACTACAATAGGTTTTATGTGTTTCGGAATAACCGATTCTAATTTTTTTTTAATGAATTTTGTGCCCTACCTGTATGAGGGTTCATTATGTGTTTACGAAATGTATTGAAAAGAAGAAAGAAAGGAAATTGAAAATTTCAATTGGCACAATGTGCAAAATACTTGTGATTTAGAGTTGAGGACGAGATCCTCGCATTTTTATATGATGTGAAATATTTAAACCGGGCTACAAGCCGCAGTGGAGGTTATATAAGGATGAGTTCCTTGTGGTAAAATATTTATGAGTTTAAAATTCTCCCTTTATGAAGTTTAATTTGTACTATAGTATTAATGGGGAGTTATGCTTGATAGGTTTATATGATAATTCCTTTATGTGTTTCTGTGCCATAATTATGCTGTAATTATTGAGTTTTAGCGTACAATGTGAGTGTCCAGGTGGCGTTAAATGTGACTCGTTAAGTCAGGTAAATAGTTATGAGGTCTGCATGCCTCATATTCTGTTGTCAGTGTTGTGAAAATTCAAAACAAGGTGTTGGTTAATATGAGATTAATTGATGATGCTGGAATTAATTATGAACAACTTTTAAGACCAGAGATGTGGTGATGGGCATACATATGATGTGCTTCATGTCCTGATATCATTATAATAATGCAATGCTTATAATGCTCAGATTAGTGTTATTGATATATACCTTGCGGTATTTTGTTGGGTTGTGGATGTGTTGTTAGGAGTTGTTTTGGTGTTACTCTGGCAGGTGGATAGGCCCATTTACAGGGGAGACTCTGCTGAAATTTCTGAAAACAATTTGAGAGTTAGAAAAATTTGGGAGATTATTATGTGCAAAAGAAGAGAAAAGTTATGTTATGTGTTTGAGGGAGGACTCTACTTCTCATTCAAGGGCGAATGATCCCAAGCGGGGGAGAATGTAACACCCCGGAGTACTTCAATACTATCAAGAACGTTGATATGTACGTAGGCATGAGTTGCTATAGCCAGTTGAGACTAATATCGTGCGTCGAAGTGAAAATCAGGCATTTTGATAATAATTAAAGAGATAGGGATTTTGCTTTAAAGCTTATAAGAATGGAGAAAAGAAATAATTTCAATTGAGATGGTGTTGTCGAACCCGTATTAAATTGAGGGAACATAAAATCACCTACAAGTATGTATGTAAGAATACACTCAGTAATTTAAAGTACTCAGAAAGATTCTTAGCACGTTCGAGGACGAACGTTTGTTTAAGAGGTAGAGAATGTAATGACCTGACTTGTCGTTTTAAGAATTAACGCCCCATTCAACGACTTAAGGTCTTGAGCACCTTCGTATTATGAGTATTGACTTGCGTGTGTGGTTGAATTTAGTTACCGGATGATTCAGGGTGATTTGGGATACTTGGTCCCTAAAACGGAAGCTTAAGTCTTAGGATTTTGACTATAGTCAGAAATGTATGAAGACGACTCCGGAATGGAGTTCCATCGGTTCCGTTAGCTTCGTTGGGTGATTTTGGACTTAGGAGCGTGTTCGGAAAATTATTTGGAGGTCCGTAGTGCAATTAAGCTTGAAATGGCAAAAGTCGAATTTTTGAAAAGTTTGATCGGGGGGTTGACTTTTTGATATGTGGGTCAGAATCCGATTCTGAAAATTTGAATAGCTTCGTTATGTTAATTATGACTTGTGTGCAAAATTTGAAGTCTCCAGATTGATTTGTTGTGTTTCGGCACAAGATATAGAATTTAAAAGTTCAAAGTTCATAGATTTTAATTTGAGGTGTGATTCATAGTTTTGATGTTGTTCGATGTGATTCGAGGTCTCGAGAAGGTCCGTGTTATGTTATGGGACTGGATGGTGTGATTGGACGGGGTCCCGAGGGGCTCGGGTGAGTTTCGGGGTGGTTTCGGACTATTAGCTACTATTTTTGGCTACAGCAGTGTGCTATGCGATAGCGGGTAAATGGACACAATAGCGATGAGTAAAATGGGAAAAATTGGCCTGTGCTTCGCGATCGCGGATGAGATTTCGCGATCGCGTAGAGGAAACTTCTTCTACACTAACCCGACTTTGGAAGCTTATATCTTGTAATCTATAAGGAATTTAGAGATGATCCAAAAAATAAAGTTGTATCTCTTTGTATCTAGTTTTCATAAAAGCAAACCATTTGGCATTTAGAGTTGTGTACAAATAGTTATGGTTGATATACTACATGTTGTTCGGGAAGATGTTTGGAAATCGCGAAGAAGAAATTTGTGTTGCACAGGGCTAACTTTGGCAGCTTATATCTTGAAATTTATAAGGAATTGGGAAATGACCAAAACTTCAAAGTTGTAGATCTTGATGTCTAGTTTTCAGAAAGATAACCATTTATTATTTGGAGTTTTGTACAAAAAGCTATGACATTATACTAGAGGCTGCCCGGAAGAGTTGGAAAAGGTTGTTGGAAAACGTTGTTCTTCGCGATCGCGGGAGAATGGCCGCGATCGCATAGAGTGAAAAAATGCTAGAATAATTTTGTACTTCGCGATCGCGGGAGTTTAGCCGCGATCGCATAGAGGAAATGGCTGGGCAGCAGATTTAAGTTCTGAAAATGGGACTCCATCTTTGACGATTTGGAGCTCGGGGAGAGGCGATTTTCGTGAGGTTTTCAAGGAAAACATCGGGGTAAGAGTTTTTAACTCAATTTTGGTTAAATTACCCGAATCTATTGTTGTTTTTATCATTAAATTAGTATTTTGGGTTGAAAATGGTAAAATTTTTATAGACTTTAAATTGAAGATTTGGAGGTCGATTTGTTATCGGAATTTGATAAAATTGGTATGGTTGAACTCGTATCGGAATGGGTATTCAGATTTCGTAAAAATTCCACCGGGTTCCAAGAGGCGAGCCCCGCGTTGACTTTTATTGACTTTTTGGAATAAGTTTTTAAGTCGACGTATTATTATCCGGAATTATTTCTGATGAATTTTAATAAAATTATATAATTAAATTGGATAGATTTGAGATGTCCGGAGGTCAAATTCAAGAAAGAAGGCAATTTTGGAATATCAGCATAACTTCATTAAGGTAAATGTCTTGCTTAGCTTCGAGTGGGGCAATTACCTCTTAGGCATCGAATCTTATGTGCTATTTTTAAAATGTGAAAAGCCGTGTACACGAGGTGACGAGTACGTACTCAGATCTATATGTGCAAATTTTATTGATTAAATTTTTAGGCATTCTTACGTATTAAGTTAGATAATTATTGGCATTAGTAAATCCTTGGATTATTACGCCTCGTTCCTCATTTGTCAAGTTTGTATTTTATATAATAATTTGGTGTTATTGTCACTTGAATTTTATGTGAATTCCGTGTGTTTGTTGAGTTAATATTTTCTTGGAATTAAATTCATGATGGAATTCTTATATGAAATATTTATTAAATAAGCTTAAATTGAGGAGTTAATATAATTATCAAGAATTTGGATTAATGAAGGCGTTGCCGTATATTGAGTATTTTTCATCTCTGTTGATTGTTTTGAGGTTTATTATACGTTGTGTAGAGCCTTGGGCTATTTGTTGACAAATTTATTGATTCTGCTACATACTCGGAATTTGGTTGTGGTCAGTGAAAAATTGTGATATGAATTGTTGTATTTTGTTGTGGTTTAAACACTCTCCTTGATGTTATTTATACTTCCTACCTTGCTTGTTAATGATATACATGTGCTTGGTAAGGAAGAATGTAAAACACGAAGGGTGATGCCATGCCATTTGAGAGTGTAAAACACGAAGGGTGATGTCGTGCCATTTGAGAGTGTAAAGTACGAAGGGTGATGCCGTGCGATTGAGAATGTAAAGCATGAAGGGTGATGCCGTGCTATTGCATTTATATTATCAGGTGAGGATGAGAGTAAAAACACGAAGGGTGATGCGGTGTAATTATTTTTATATTATCATATATTCATGGCACGAAGGGTGTTTCCTTGCAGGCGAGGACGAGGGACATACATTATATTGTGATATCGTTTTGTTGTGTATACATTCATGCCTTTATCTTGAGATGTTATTGTGCACCTATACTTTCTATGTGACTTGTAGTCGTTGCTTTCTGTGTGCCTCCACTTTATTTCTTTTATTATTATTGGTATTTCTCCCACCTAGTTGGTACTGTTATATGTATGCACGGTGAGAAAGATGTAAACGCACGAAGGGTGTTTCCTTGCAGGCGAGGACGAGGGACATACATTATATTGTGATATCGTTTTGTTGTGTATACATTCATGCCTTTATCTTGAGATGTTATTGTGCACCTATACTTTCTATGTGACTTGTAGTCGTTGCTTTCTGTGTGCCTCCACTTTATTTCTTTTATTATTATTGGTATTTCTCCCACCTAGTTGGTACTGTTATATGTATGCACGGTGAGAAAGATGTAAACGCACGAAGGGTGTTTCCGTGTCAATTGAGTTGATCTACGTATATATATATATATATATATATATTGAGTGAGAAAGAGACAAGTTCACAAAGTTATTGTTGTGCCATTTGAGGCGATATGTTGAAGATATTTCTCACGCCAAGAAACTTAAATGGAGTGTCACATGGTGACTTTTATTTGAAAGAATTATATTAGAAGAATATTTATTTGAAAGAATTATATTAGATGCATATTTATTTGAAAGAATTATATTAGAAGAAAACTTATTTGAAAGAATTATATTAGAGAGATATTTACTTGAAGAAGTATATTTGAAAGATATTTACTTGAAAAAAGTATATTTGAAAGCTATTTACCTAAAAGAATTATATTCGAAAGATATTTATTTGAAAGAATTTTAATGGAGGGATATTTATTTGAAGGAAGTATATTCGAAATGTATTTATTGAAAAGTATTATATTTTAGAGACTTTTATTGAAAAACTTATAAATAAAATATGTATATTGAAAGGACTTGGTTAACTGGTTGTACCTGTGTTTATTATTCGTTTGAGTAATATTTATGGTGTTCCTGTTGCCTTGCTATTTAAATAACTTGTTGATTGGTGTTGCTATCACTGCTGTTTGTTTTCTATCATTTTGTATATCATATTGCACAGGTTATTAGACTAGTGAGTGTCTTGACTATACCTCGTCTCTACTCCACTGAGGTTAGTCTTGATACTTACTGGGTACCGACCATGGTGTACTCATACTATACTTCTGCACATTTTTTTGCAGAGTCAGGTATTGGGGATATCGGACTCGGACAGAGTTAGAGTGGGATCGCAAGAATTCAAGGTAGAGCTGCTTGGTCGTCGCAGTTCCTTGGAGTCTTTCCATTTTATTTTACTGTTATTTATTATTCAAACAATATTGATTATTCGATACTTGAGATCATGTCATGTATTCAGTTAGAGTTCGTGACTCAGTACTACCAGTCTTGGGCAATTATTATATTCATATTTGTTCCGCTGTTGGTTTTGATTATCTATTTAATTCATATTTTAAAAAAAAAATAGTTTCGAAATATAATGAAAATCGGCTTACCTAGTCTTGGAGACTAGGTGTCATCACGACGCCTGTGGTGGGATTTTTGGTCGTGACAAGATGGTTCAGGCATATTAAGAGGAGAAGAACACATGCCCCAGTCAG
The DNA here is from genome assembly GCA_000715115.1 of Nicotiana otophora. Taxonomy (NCBI): domain Eukaryota; kingdom Viridiplantae; phylum Streptophyta; class Magnoliopsida; order Solanales; family Solanaceae; genus Nicotiana; species Nicotiana otophora. Next base: position 26,891 of record AWOL01S0002362.1, read on the forward strand.
GAGATGTGAGAAGTTAGTCTTGGGAGGTGAGAGAGGGGGGGGGTAGAGGTATGCCAAAGAAGTCTTGGGAAGAGGTGATCAGGCGGGATATGGCGCAACTTGAACTAACCGAGGACATGACCCTAGATAGAAGGGGGTGGAGGTTGAAGATTAGGGTAGAAGGTTAATAGGTAGTCGTGCGTTTCCCTTTGTCTTGTATAGTTCGATAATATTAGTTCTAGTACGGTACCTCTTTTTCTTAGTTTGTTATATTCACATGTCTTGTTATGTTATTACTTTCCATCGGTAATTCCATAGTTTGCTGGCAGTACTTCGTTCATATTCTCGTTTGCTGCCTTGGATTTAGTTTTCTAAAAATATGTCTTGCTATTACTTGTTATCGATACCTCTTTAATTCATATTCTCTGTTGCTATCTTCGATTTAGTTTTCTAATTATTTGTTTTGCTATTACTTGCTATCAGGGCTTCTTTCACCTTTTTTAGCCGAGGGTCTATCGGAAACAGTCTCTCTGCTCCCCTGCCAGGGTAGGGGCAAGGCTGCGTACATCCTACCCTCCACAGACCCCACTTGTGGGATTATACTGGGTTATTATTTTTGTTGTTGTAATTTTCAAAATTTAGATATAATGTTTCCCTTATAAATGTTGTTCTTCACTTCAACATTTTCTTTAACTATTATTTTTCGTTTAAGAAAGTAATCCTTTTTTTTTCTTTTCAAAATCAAAATGAATGAGGCCTACTTGAATAATCAAATAATTGATATAAGAGTGCAATGTAGTATGATCAAAATGACGTAAAAAAGTTTAAAAGTTTCTCTATTGAATGTTCAAGATAATTTATATATTGTAAATTCTTCAATTTGAATGTTCCAATCATACATCAGGGATGGAGCTAGAAGTCCGAATACGAGTTCAACCGAATCCAGTAACTTTTGCTCAAACTAGTATAGTTGTGTTATAAGGTTCATCAAATAGGCACTAATATTGAATTTTTAGAACTCGGTTATTAATACTTGATGTCGCTATTCTAAAATTTTGAACTCATAAAGTTAGAAATTTTGGCTCCGACTCTGCCCGACATAACATACTTGAGAGTACTCCAAGTTTCAAAGGTACGCTTGAACGTGGGTTAGAAAATTTTCTTTTTCAGATCTCTACTGCTAAAGAGGATACAAACAAATAACAAGCTAAGATATGAATAAATTGATATTATATTCAGAGTAGTAATTTCATTATTTTCATAAAGTTTGTTTATAAACGTCTCTCGTACTTTAGCCTAAAGTGCACCATTTTTAAATACTTGGAAGATATTAGTGTTGTATTCCATAAATCATGACTCTTTTGCAAGAAATGGCTTGGTATAGCCACTTTTTTTAAGTGGTATTTACTTTTTAGCCAGTGTTTTTAATATTGAGCAAAAATAGCTACTACTCTATTAAAATTGATACAAAAAGTTATTTTTACCCTTTCTTATGAGTGATGTGTAAATATTAAGGACATGGTATCCTTAACTTCATGGGTGTTGTGTAAATATTAAGACATAACCATGTCTTAATATTTTACATATCACTCTTGAAGTTAAGAACAACATGTGCTTAATATTTTATACATCACTCATGAAGTTAAGGACACCATGTCCTTAATATTTACACAATACTCATAAAGTTAAGGACACTGTGTCCTTAACATTTACAATACACACATGAAGTTAAGAACATCATGTCCTTAATATTTAAACTGCACATATGAAGTTAAGGACATGATGTCCTAAAGTTTAACAACAGAAGGTGCAAATACAAGTTAAGGACATTATGTCCTTAACATTTATATTGCACACATGAAGTTAAGGACACTATATCCTTAACATTTACGCTGCACATATGAAGTTAAGGACATGATGTCCTAAAGTTTAACAACAGAAGTTGCAAATACAAGTTAAGGACATTATGTCCTTAACATTTACATTGCACACATGAAGTTAAGGACACCGCGTCCTTAACATTTACACTGTACATATCAAGTTAAGGACATGATGTCCTAAAGTTTAACAGCAGAAGGTGCAAATACATGAGACTTTGTCCTTAATATTTACACAACACTCATGAAGTTAAGAAAATTATATCCTTAATATTTACACAGCACCCATGTCTAGCACAGGGATAGTTTTGTCCGGGCGGGTAAAAATTTATTAAGCACTGGCTAAAGAATATACATTTAAAACAATGACTAAAAAGTAAAGACATCTCTAATTAGTGGTTATCTGTGCACTCCCCTCACTCTTTTGCGTGATAACTGATAGCCCAATCTTAACGGACAATTTTAGGCTTTTTCTCTGTTATAGTGAACTTTGAATGGTCAATATATAAATTGCTATAAAAGATACGGTGAAATATACATACACACGTACACGCATATAAAAATACACATATATATATAAGTGCATGTATATATAAGTGCATGTATATACGCGTATTGCTGGATATACGCGTTTTCGTGTACAAATATTGAAAAGGAAATCCCTATTGCAAAAATTTAGCAACCCCATCTTTTCCTATTTTATCTCTGTTGTGGCAATATAAAACTACCTGCAAGTTGCAACAACAAAAAAACACCACAGAATTTGTTTCCACAGAAAATTATTCGTGGAATAAGAGGTTTTGATTTATGAGGTATGAAATCTGTAGGGTTCAAGGAAATGATGCTCCATTTATTTGTTTCATAACAAAATACGAAGAAATTTTCTCAAATTGACATTGATATTCTTCATTTTATGTTACAATATGTTATCAACGTTCATATAAATCTGTGATTATAGGAATTGAATCTTAAAATCTTGTCTGTTTTCTGGGTTCCACATTTTTCCCCCCCGGCAATAATGCAATTTACATGAATTAAACAATATGCTAATTATGTTTTTAACTATCTTACATTGTATGCATAATTTGTCATAATATGTTTAAATTTTTTAAAGTCTCACAAAAGTTTTCTTTGAATTGTTTGTAGAAGAAGCATGGAACATACAAAATTGCAATGTCTATGCCTACTCATTTTTTCCTTGCTTGTGCTAAATGGAAAAGCCGTACTTGGAGTGAACCAAACATCAAATGAAAATCTTGGCATGGTTGATTTAACTATTCTAGAAAGTGCAGTGTCAAAAGGAGCTGGTAAAAATCCTTTTTCTTCATAATGCATTAGTGTATATGCATGTAGGGGCGGAACAATAGGAACGAAAAAGGTTTCATCCGAACCCCTTTATCGGAAAATCACACACTATATATATATATATATATAGTAGATGATGAACCCCTTGATGAAAATTCTGCCTCACATGGGATAAAATATTTCGTTATTTAACCAACGTTAATATCATATGCAATGAGCATATATAACCATATTAATGATATTTGGATCTTTATATGCTTTTAGTTTGCTTGGATGGGTCTCCACCAGCATTCTATTACGACAAGGGACATGGAGAAGGAGCTAATAATTGGATTATCTACTTTAGGGTATGAGCTATATATGGAAATAATAGTTACATTAAAAACTTGAAGCATTTGCATACAAAATCTCATCAAATTTTGTATCTTAATCTTAATTAATTCTTACTTTCATATTGCATTATTAAGGGAGGAGAATGGTGCTATAACGTGATAGATTGCCTCAATCGCACAAAGACAGAAAAAGGTTCCTCAAAACTTGCTCCAAAGCAAAGATCATTTTATGGAATACTTAGCAACAACAAAACATTGAATCCAGGTAAAATACATTTAGTACTTACACTATCACTAAATCATATTATCATTTCTAAATATTCTCATTTAATTATCTTATATTTAAAATTTTAGATTTCTACAATTGGAATAGAGTAATGGTTATATATTGCGATGGAGCATCGTTCACAGGAGACGTTGAAATAGTTGATCCGGTACATCATCATATTTAAGCTCAGCTTCTTACATATTCTTATACATTTTGAAAGGAATCAGAGTATTTACTCTTTTATTACTTGAAATTTTCACCAATCCAAGAACAATTTTGCCGATCTAGATTAATTAATTATGCATTTTCCTCATAATATGCTAATGTTTATTAGGTCACTAACCTTCATTTTAGAGGCGCAAGGATTTTCCATGCATTGATCGAACATTTCTTGGCGAAAGGGATGAAGGATGCAAAAAATGTATGTTATCTTAGTATCAGTAACTCGTCAACACTAAACGAGTTTTTTTTGTGAAAAATAACATTCGTTATACCAAACAAACAGTATTTCTCAATATTTTACGATTTTCTATTATTGTTTTGGCGCACAGGCCATTCTCGCAGGTGGTTCAGCTGGAGGACTGCCTGCTTTACTACACTGTGATCGTTTTCGAGTTCTTCTTCCTATCTCAGCTAGAGTAAAGTGTCTTGCTGATGGTAGTTATTTTCTCCACAAGTAAGAATTAACCTAAGAGCCAGTATAATATACTGATATCGTAAATGATTTTATACAATTACTATAATTTAATTGACAGTACGTTCGTCTATTTTCAAATTGTCATATCAGATTACTGTGAAAAGTTACACGTTGTAGGTGTTAGGTTTTTGTCCTGATTTTCTTACCATATTTGGTTCTCCATTTCCTTGAAGGAAGGACAATATATTTACCATAGTTGATTTTTCCTTTTACGTAAAAGAAAATATAAATCTTTCATATTTTACTAGTCCCTTTTCGTGGAGGAAAATGTTTGGACTTCTATATATTGAGGATCATTCCTTCTTATTCGGTAGCATCTACAATGTAGCCATACGGGGTTTGAGAGTCTTGTTTAAGGGGAGAACTTTACGAGAGAAGTGTTAGTGTGTCACTTGTGTTTGCCTCTTCGTGAGATTGTTCTTTCGATATTTTGTACTCTCTTTTATATATGGAATAACAAGAGTGAGTTGCTCTAGTGGTGAGCACCCTCCACTTCCAACCAAGAGGTTGTGAGTTTGAATCACCCCAAGAGCAAGGTGGAGAGTTCTTGGAGGGAGGAAGCCGGAGGTCTATCGGAAACAACCTCTCTACCCCGGGGTAGGGGTAAGGTCTGCGTACACACTACCCTCCCCAGACCCCATTAGTGAGATTATACTGGGTTGTAATTGTTGTTGTCTTTTATATAGTGGATTGCTCATCTCCGCCGTGGATGTAGGTCAATTGACCGACCACGTTAAATATTTGTGTCTCTTTTGATATATTTCTCTTTTGTTGTTTGATTTATCGTCGTTCAGGGTTTGTTTTACTAGCTTCCGCATCACACTTGATTTTTTCGGTCCCAATAATAGGTTAACTTAACATGCAGATGGCGTAAAAATACTTATACATTGTCAATGCGCGTAACTTAAAATCTAGTTGTAATTAATAGTGCTATTAGATGAATGACAGTGTTGTTAATTTGTGTAACAGGAAAAACATGAAGGAAATACCATTCATGGATATTGTCAATGAAGGACTAATTACCTTACATGTACAATTTTTCTTCCTTCTTTCTGTTTTGTCACTCCTTTTTCTTTAGTACCATAGTTATTTCCATTATTTTATATGATGCACTTTAACTGGACATGATATTAAAAAAAAACTTTTAAAATTGTGGTCTAAAATAAAGCATACATATTTATGTGATTATAAATTATTTTCATTAAGGATAAAATAATAAATTTAAAAGTTAAATTATTTCTAAATATAGAAAGATTTTATTTTTTTTGGAATAGATTAAAAACAAAAGTGCATCACATAAATTGGAAAGGAGAGAGAGTACTATTCAATATTGTTTGTTGTGATTGTTTTTAAAAAATGAACTGCAGCATTCAGCCAAGATGTTGCCATCATCCTGCATTTCAAAAATGAGACCATCTTTGGTAAGAATCCGTTGCCATTCAAGGGTTTTACCCAATTGTAATATCAAACTAATGCTATGTTTAATGAATTTGCAGTGCCTTTTTCCACAATATTTTCAACAAGAAATCCAGACACCATTTTTCATAGTCAACTCAATGTTTGACACATTTCAGGTCAACTCAATTATCCATTAAGTGCATTAAAATAAATTAAATTAGAATTTGATATCTATGTCATCTTTTAATACAAAGTTTTCAAATTTCTTAATATTGTATCTTATATAATGAATTTGCATTAACAATCTTTTATCTTCGAATGTAATCAGATAAACAAGACTTTTCTTGGTTATTATGAAGACCTTAATAACAATACGTGCTCAGCTACTCTTGTTAAGACTTTACAAGGTTAGTGATGCAAGTTCAAGGCCAAATTAAACTTCATATATTCTATTAAAGAATTATCCATATACCCAAGAGCAGCGCGCCTTGGAGCAATAACAAATTATCTCCATGTGACCTAAAAGTTCGGGGTTCGAGTCATAGAATCAACCACTGATGCTTGCATTAGGGTAAACTGTTTACATCAAATCCCTTGGGTTGCGGCCCATTGTCCGGACCCTGCATGAATGCCGGATGCTTCGTGCACCGAGTTGTCCTTTATTTTATCTATATAACCAAGTCGAATTTGGATTTAATTAATTAAGTGAAACTCATGAAATTTGGAAAACCTCATGTAATTTTTATTGTTTCATTATTTCAGATTTTAAACAGGAATTCTTAAGTGCATTACCCAAACAAAATGAATGTTCTTCATCAAGAGGAATGTTTATTGACTCTTGCTTGATTCATTCCCAAATATTAAGTGGTGTTGGTTGGAATGGCTTCACGGTACATAATAAGGTAAATCAACTTCAATTTTAGGTGTTGATGATTTTTGGTTGTGCATTCTGTATTTTAAAAATATAAACAGTGAATCTGATCGGCTATTTGTGTAAAGATCCCAATAATTTACTATATCCACTCATTTTTTCTCAAACACTTACTAAAAATGGGTTGATTGCTCAACGAGAGTCATTTGATTTATTTCGTCATTAGGCTTAGCTCTTACACAAGAGCAATATTAAAAATATTTGTCAAATCAAATAAATGTCATTTAAAAGGTAACTATTAGTGGCTGATATAGCTTATTAGCTCTGATAGTTTTAGCATGAAACACATGAGAAAAGTTAGTAAATTTTATGAATTCGTAATTTCAAAAGTATAATATATTCAATGCTGAAACTTTAAAGGTTGAATCTGTTAATTTTAAATACTTGATTAGCCTCTAGTGGTAACTACACGTATCTGATTATTATAATAGTGAATTTAACAACCTAGAAAAAAGGCAAGTAGCTTATTATAATTGGTTAAACTGTACTATTAACGTAAAGATTTCATTACAATGTGAATATTTAAGTTGTGTATTTTTTTTAACAGACAATTGCAGAGGCATTTAGCGATTGGTACTTCGACCGAAGTTCTGTCCAATTGATAGACACACCAGACTTGCCACTGAATTGTTACAAATTCCCCTCTATTACAAGCTTTTGCACCTAAAATGTCCAGAAAGGTGTTTAAGATTCCAGGTTACTGAAACGAACACAAGGCTTCAGCAACTCACCCAATGTAGGACGAGCTATTCTACAGTATTCTTAAAAGCGCCTACTTTTCTTTTTTATTTGAGCTTTCGATTTGAGCCGATCTTATTCAATGAAAGGTGACTTTTTCAGTTGAGTAGAAAAGTGATATTCTTCTAAATTTTAACAAAATCTCAAATGTATTATTGTAAGTAGCAATTGAATTGTGCATTTAACTTTCTGAACTTCTTTTTATTTCTTAATCGTGCCCAACATGTTGATTTAGCAATTAGTTAAAGCTATTCAGAACAAACGTAAAGACTTCCCAAAACATAGTGGGGGTATTTGTTTTTTTAATATTTTAAAAAGTGGGTATAAAATCCTAAAAATTAGTAATTACACTATAAAAGCCTTTATTTTCTGTTTCCGCAATATTTCCCAAAAACTTGTGTGATCAACTTTGAGGTTAACTTCATTATTTGTTAATGGTTGTCACGACCTAATTTAGGTTCATGACTGGTGCTTAGGAGCTAGTGCCCCCAAGTAAGCCTCATCGATATTTTACAGAAAATCGGACAGAATTTCCTCTATTTTAGGATTGTCCAAAACTTTACCCTGTCCCAAAAATCAACAACAGAACCAACCTATATCAACCAAATATCTCACAATCTTCATCAACTAATCAAACAGTTATTCTCCACCGTTAATCAATCACTTGCAACACAATAATCTTAAATTCATCTCCAAAACACTATAAGAGAATCTAATACTAGTCATGGGTCTAATAATGAACGGATACTCATGACACTAATAAAATGACTATAGAGCGACTCTAAGAGTTCAAAAGGAGAGAACATAGCAAATAAATAAACTCTTTGCCCACACGACAAATGCGGGGCTCACCAGAAACTATCAACTCGTGTTCTCTAATTAACGAAATTCTTGCTCGCGTTAACTACTGTCTCTGTGAAACAAAATAGCGGGGAGTGAGTCGCTAGCTCAGTGAGTAATAACACTTAGCCACAACCGTTTTTAATGGGGACAAGTCAAAAAACATGCCTTTATAATAATAATAATAATAAAAAAATATCATAAAAATAATATGCTCTCTCAAAAACGGTAAATACAATCAGTGTATTCATGTGCTTCCTGTAACCAGAATCAATTTAACAAATCAGTAATAAACTCGGTAAATACTGTCTCATAACAAATCTTTATATTTGGGAGGTTTCCAAGAAATGATCATGTAATCTATATCACTGTGTGGACCCCTTCATAAAAGGAGTCAAATATAACTTGTAGGTCCCTACTCGAGGGAGAACTGTAACTGTATGCTAGTTCTACCTTCCCACTAGCGAGGGCTATAATTGTACTCGATAATCGGTAAATACAAGGTGCACCAGGTCTAACGAACCCGCCGTTAGTTACGGAATCCTTCAAAGTCTCCTCCCATTTATACTTTTTTTTTGTAAACAGTAACTATTCACATGGAAACATTTTCAAAATAGTACAGGACATTTCAATTCTTATCAAATCATATAATTGAATTTCGGTAATGGTAATCATATCTCAAGTAACAGTAAAACATGTCTAGTTACAATGGGAATCTTTTAAATAACTGTAAACATCTCAAGTAAACTATTCAGTACCATATCAAGTAAAGGACTTGTCCCACATGTAATTTCAAACATTCGGTAAAACATTTTATTTTCAAAATAACGTATAAACCATGCAGGTTATGAAAACACAAATTACGGTAAAATTACTACTCACAGTACTCGTGCCGAAATACCAAACGCATCACCTCAAGCAATCCGTAGGACTTCCTTCAATCAATCTATAATCACATCATATTAATCTAATATTAATTTTCTTATTTAGGCTAATCCATAACTAATTTAGAATACGAAACTCTCAAAGATCCATATTTGACTATCAATTCGTCGAATTGTATTTACTCATTCTATGAGAAATTCAACTAATCCATAATCTATAAAGTTTATCCTATTTATATAATATACTCTGTAATTCATGAAAAGTCCTATGGATTTCTCTCAATCTCTTAACCTTCTTGTTTAAACTCGGAATCTAATCTAACCTCATATTTACTCAGTCATGCGTAGAATTATGTATATAAAGCTACTTCTGTTTCTAAAGGAAGAAAGAATACATGTAATACCAGGAGTTTATCACAAAAATACACCAGCAAATTTCTGATTTTTATGCCTTGTTGATGAAAAGATTTCCACCAAATCTCTTCTTCGGCTTATTTTCCCTTTTCCCGTACTAGACTTCTTTCGGTTCTTTTAAAATCCCCAATCTCAAAAATCCTTTCTAACTAAAGCTTCTCATGAAGCACTTTTACGTATCTGATGGGCTAAGCCCACTTGTGTTTTCTCTTTTTTTTTTTTGTGTCTTATTAGTTTGTTATTTTTTTCTTTTTGTAAATTATTTAAGTACCCTTATTTTAATGCGAGGTATTACAATGGCCCATGAAATAGCTCTTGAGAGCGAGAGGCACATTAGAAGAGATCCATTTATCAGGCCATAAAGTTGATTTCGTAACCTTTATATACCAATGTTCCAACAAATACCTTTTCTTGCATGACCTCTTGTTTTTTACTATTGACGACCCTAGTAAATTTTTAGTTAGTTTAATTGTTATTCATTTATTGATTTGATCTGTCATGACCCATTTAAATTTGACCTAACTTGTTCATTTGCGCTACCTCTACTCTTGAGAGTTCTCGAATCGACCACGACCCTAGGAATTATAGTAGAACGCAATTGATGATTGTTCCACTAAGTGAAACATAAATAGCTTTTTGAAAAAGTTTTGACTGAAATTTGAAAAAAACAATCACGTTAAAATTGAGAAAAAGTGTTTGAAAGTTAAAAATCTTAGTGCATGCATATGAAATTGCCAACACCGGGTTTAACAATTTAAGTTGAAAAAATAAAAGGTGCAGAATACAACTTTCATACTTCTCTTCCTTCTCTCTAAAAACATAGAGAGAGAAAAACCAATTAAGCAAAACAAAATCATAAACACTATGGCTTAAACTACTGACACAGTGATGTATGATGAAGAAGCATATCAGTTACTTCGCAGCGTAAATAAAACAAAAGAGGAGAACAGTCAAACCCCGAGAATCACCCTAACTTTATCCCCATATCAGGCTAGGAAAAACAAAGGTTTTACTTGCCTTGGAAACAAGCCCTCATCATCAAGCTTCTTGGGAGGAGTGTGGGCTACAATCTTCTTAAGGACAAGCTGCATCGGCTATGGAGACCATCTGAAGCACTTAATATTATAGATCTAGGTAACAACTACTACCTCGTAAAATTTGTCTCCGTAAACAACTATACTAAAGCTTTACATCAAGGACCATGGTTCATCGGACCCCAATACCTATCAGTCAGGCAATGGGAACCTAAATTCAACCCACACAATGCCCAATCCCTGTTTGTCACAATCTGGATACGAATACAAGATCTACTCACTAAGTTTTATGACATCCTCATCTTAAAAAAGATTGCCCAACTACTAGGAACACTCTTAAAAATTGATATATGCACAGTACAAGCCAATCGAGGTCTTTATGCACGTTTATGCATCCTGGCACCACTAGGCAGACCTTTGCCTATAATAGTACTCCTTGGCACCCATCTCCAACAAATCTACTACCAAAACACAAACCCCCTATGCGTACTATGTGGATGCTTGGGACACAGAAACTACCAATGCCAGATCAACATGGGAACAAAAAATTCCCCTACCAATGATGACGGCAAACAACCAGGTACGTCTGAAGGCCCATGGAAAACAATAGTATACCCAAAAAGGCAAGGAAAATAACATGTTGAACCCCACTCTGTTCCGTCTGGGAAAGTTGAATTCAAAGAAAAAAAAGAAGGAAAAATCAATAAAGATATATCGGAACCAGTCCAAGACATTCCAAATAAAAAAGAAGAAGAACACCCTACATCTCCAAAGGATGGAGAAAATCGATCCAAAGGATTTGACGGCAGCTCTACGATATCAGTTGGAATTGACGGTAGGTTTACTCCACCTCTTCCTCAAAAATTTTCCAACAATCACATCCCTTAGTCAACCAATACAAATGATAAGTCGCCAAGTCAAACCATTCCACCTGCCCATGTGGGCTCACCGCTATCACGGGTTCTCCATATGGCAAGGTCTGCCCACGCAACAACCGCGTCATTCACTAACATGGATCCACATGCCACATACTTTCCACGTGGCAGGCTCCCCACCAAGCTCGTCTCCACCAAGTCCATCACCACACGCAACCCCTTCTACGTCCTTTCGTATTTTAATGCGTCTGATACTGCACCAAGCCCCACTTACACAACTACCCACCGAAATACTACTTTACCTCCATGTCCACGCCCCAAAAGATCACATCAACCCTAACACTCCAGCTAATACCGTTCCTATAACATCCAAAAATCACCTTTCAAATACCCAAAATTTAACTCTCTCTCATACTAACTTCCCACCACCTGAATTCAATGTCACTCCCAAAAAATTAGTTTCCAAACAAAAATTGCCTAAAATATCATCCCTTAGGTCAAATGCAGTGCCCACGCAATTAAGCACATCAAATCTGGACACTTATCCACTTGAAAAAACCCTCTGTACATAACCCACATCTCACACTAGGTAAATAATCATTCCCTCTACCAGTGTATTTAATGCACCCCCTCCAGCACTTGCAACTCAATCTTTAGCACTGCCCGATATGGATACAAACTACTCCATCTCCGGCCAGTCAAATCCCATCATCTTCCACCTAAATGATGACCCCTTACTGTGTCCTATACTACTCAACCTCTCATCCTTCGAACCTTATATCTCAAACACCACCGCTCCCCCCTCTTCACAAATCAACCCCTCACTCTCCCACGTTACTACCAAACAAATTGCCTCGATCACCACTAAGAACAACGCTTGTAGGAACTATGAAGAACCCTATCAGAGAGCCAATAGGAATGACGCCCGCTACCAATAGGTACCTTTTCCAACCCACCACCTCCCAAGGATGAAAGACACCCAAACTTTTAATCTCCAGACACCCTTTATTCTGATGGGGTACGCAAACCCTCTGAACAACTAATACAATCCCTACAAATGTCCTCTGGCTTACAAGAACAACCTCCATCTGCACAACCAACAATATTACAACCACACACAACCTGAACTCCTCCCTAGGTACAGGAGGAAGCACCACTACAAAATCTTCCCCATCATTGGAACTATGATTTCATGATACAACAGGTGACATTGCTGATGGAGAACACAACTACTCTCTCCCATTGTGTCTCATACGGATTGCACTCCAACATGAGAATACAACATGCATACCAGCTCCTCCAAGTTCAAAAGATGATAGCACTGGAGCTCAATAATCAAATATTAGACATGCAACCGATAACAACAAATCAACAGGCAACAGTTCCACCACCACGGTGGAATACACCCACACCACCCAACTCTTAGAGCTCATCACCCACTATGGTCCCCCAGCACGCTTCACCAGACCCACATGAGGACGAACAAATAGTGCCACTCTTTCCATAGTTCCTTCTCGAGGGGATGCAACCACCAGAGGCCCCACCACCACCACCGGGGGCAACAGGCATAGGCCCCTTTCAGGCAAACATACTTGATCAACTTCTCTAGAACAATATAATAATGGACTCTCTAACACTCACCCTGCCCAAAAAATCTAAAATAACGTTCTCAATCAGTGTTCTGCCAACAGTCATGAAGTTGGGGATCAAGATGAGGAACTAGCCCATCGAGCCATTGTCTTACTCGGTTGTGATGATCCCCACTATGAGAGAGATTGCTGCCCCTAGCAGATTTCAACTACCACCAATTGTCCCTTGCACTGAACCCCACGAGGGCTCAACGAGGGAGATCGCCATCCCAACACGATCCATTAATGAAGATACTATTATGTAGCTGTAGGGGAGCCAATGGCGCTGGCTTTAGAAGGAACCTCAGAGCTGTCCGCTCCTGGAACAGCCTAACTATGGTCTGCATCATAGAGACAAAAATGCAAGAACCAGCCCACGAGGCCCTCATGAACGAGCTAGGTTTTAATAATATGCTCCATGTCAATTCTATTGGTTTTTCAGGTGGTATGATTATGATGTGGAGGGAGTATGAAATTGTTCAAGTGGACCCTATTGCAGTTACCAACCAAGAGATCCATGCAAATATTCAGGTTATCCCTTCAGCTCAACCTTGGATCTTATCCCTCGTTTATGCTAGTACTAGATTTAATGATAGAAAAATTAGATGAAAAACTAAGAACAACTCTCAGAATCCCATAATTATCCCTGCGGATAGCCATAATAAATTTGGTGGTAATCCTATTAATGACAATCATGCTACTGCCTTAATAACTATGCCTCCAAAACATTAATATGATGGACCTAGGTTTTACAAGCTCTAGATTTAATTGGACCAATTTAAGGAAAATAAAAAAAACCTAATCCTAGAAAGTTTAGACCATTTTTACGCAAACCCTTCATGCATTAGCATATACCCTGACTTTAGTATCACTCACCTCCCTAGAACATACTCAGACCACTGCCTATTACTGCTTTCCCTCAACAAAACCACCTATGTGTCTAATAACTTATTCCACCTAGAAACAATGTGGTTTAGCCACCCTGAGTTTAAGGGTATCGTAGCACATCACTGGCATGACAACTCTATATACTACACTGCCACAAATGTATTTACGAAACATTTCCAGGAATGGAATAAATCCACCTTTGGCAATATTTTTCACACAAAAAAGGTCCTCCTATCCAGACAAGCAGGGCTTCAAAATATGGACAATGCCTGTAAAAGATACTTTCACCATAATTTATAGAATGAGCTCGTTTTCGAGTACAACGTAGTCCTAAAAAATAAAGAAGAGTTTTGGAAGCTAATGTCATGAGTGCAATACTAAATGTAGCGACCCGACCGATCTTTTTGTGTAATTGCGTCATGTTTTCTCTTTTGATGCTTCACACATGTGTGTTTATGGTTTTATGACTTAAGAGATTGTTTGGTTTCGTTCTGGAAAGATTTGGGGTTGATTTAGACCCTTTGATTCTTAATATAGAAGCTTAAGTTAGAAGTATTGATCAAATTTTTACTTTTGTGAAAATGATCCCAGAATGGTGTTTTAATGGCTCTGATAGCTTTGTATCATGATTTTGGACTTGGGGCGTATATACGGAATCGAATTTGGAAGTCCATAGGTTAATTTGTGTTTTGCCAAAAAGTGGCAATTTGAAGTTTAGAAGTTTGACCGTAGGTTGACTTTTAGCTATCGGGTTCTCAATTTGATTTTGGGACTTGGAATAGGTCTGACATTGATTAGCGCAAAACACACACTTAAATATGTCCGCTAGTCGAATATAGTATAATATAATATCGTATCCATAGGGATTGGAGTTAAACAATATTATCATAGTTTGTAGCTAAATTGCTATTCAAGATGATCAACAATTCAGATTTATGTGGTTAATACTAAAATTAATTAAGAATCTAGAGCTAATTGACTAATGACAATCGAAGCAAGGACTAAGCAAAGGAAGATATCAATGAGAGAAAATGGGATTTTGATAGGACAGGTGCAAGATAATTATCTGGTATTTAACTCTAGATAATTCACTTTTAATGTTCAAGTGATTCTCTCGAATTCACTTAATTATCAGTACAATTGTTTAGTAGGAACCTCTCTCGATTAAGTCTCAACCTCTCAATATGAACCAATTTAAGCTCTATGAAGATATGCAAGAATGCGTAATGGATTGATTTTTAGGAGAACCTCTCTAGATTATCCTCCTAACTAGGTTTAATCAATGATTCAACTAGTCTCTTTTGATTACTTAGAAGAATCTATGAACTCAACCAATAATATAATGCAGGGATATCACAAGTTATGCCTCTTTCGATTACAAGAACAAGTGAATATAGATGCAACAATTAAATTTTCCGAAAATGATTCAAATACATAAAAATAGAGTTATAATCCACAAACAATCATCAATACACCAAATCCATCAAAACCTAAAAGGAAATACTCCATAGACATGGAGAAGTTCTTCACAAATATAACTAAAGTATAGGAAAATATAAATTCAATCCAAACCCGGATCTTGAGTAAGAAGGAATAATGAAATCCTTGTGCTTTTGTTCTTCTCAAGCCTCCTTAGGTCGAAAATGTATCAAAAGTCCATCTAAAATGGTGTTTTAGTGTATTTAAGCCGCCCCCAAAATAAACCCCGGATGAAACTACCTTTGTTTAGCGGAAATGGGAAGTCAATCTAACATTTTTGTGCTACCACGCCGCCCCATGCGGCGCGCATGTAGGGAATTCCAGAACGTGCCAAAAAATTATTTCTAGATACTTTTTGCACTGCTGCGCCGCGCCTATGGATAAAAGTAGATGGTTGTTCGTTTTGGCCTAAAACAGTGTGACATCACGTTATTGTGGCCTTTTGTATTTGTTTGAATTGCTCAAAAGTTTGGCATGTTAGCAGACACAAAGTATCTTGCCAACTTTAATTTGCATGTCATTATTTCCTCCACTCATGCTTTCTATTCTTATTTCCTTTACCTTTTAAATACATACTCAGTCCTTGGCCCTGGACTCGATCCCGACTTAATTGCTTGGGCTTCTACTCAAACTTCGAAGTTCCAAATAGCTCGAATTAGCTCCACAACATCTACATAACTCGAAATCACTCCTGTAAAATATAAAACACACAATAAGTACAAAAACACTACCAATTAAAGCTCAACATAAGTAAAGTACAGTGAATTAGAGTACAATAAACAACTAAAACACGAGATTATTGCCTACCATCAATACCCCACAATTAAACCATTGCTCTTCCTCGAGCAATCAAACTACACTTCACATAGACACGACCTTTTTAAACAACTCTCCTAACTCATTACACTATGAATACTCAATACAGATTAAGCACAATACCATAACATTCTCGCCTCAAGATTTGACTCAAAAGCACCACTCAGTTTTCACAACTCGCTCACTTACTCTAACACGGAGGTCAATGACATTACCTTTCCTTCGTGAATGAAGTGACCTCACACAACAGTAGAGAGTAGATCCACACATAATAAAGTTTAAGAACAATTAGGAACTCAAGATAGAAAGAATTCACTCACTCTCAGAAGTGACATTCATGTACCACAAAAGACGTACTATAAGCTTGCCCGTAATGTACTACTCTACTAATTGAGCTCATTCAGTGAAGGATCAAGTAGGACTTTATTTGGATGTAATATAAGCTGCGTGATGGGTAGGATATATTTGGATATAAGCGTGACTACACCTTCATGAGCACTTTAATACATACAGTTTAACCATTTAAAACTCCATACTTATGTCAAACCATAACTCCACCTTCACATCAGTATACGTCAACTCCCAACTTTTTTAAGCACGAATACATTAAGAGTTACCACTATCAATGATTGTTTTTTATTTTCTTTTTCAATTCAAGTGGCTCTTATTGTTTTTTTCAAAACAATGCACCTTTCTCCTTATTTCAATAGTTCCACTCAAAAGCCAAACCAACACCCCACACTTTAACTTTTACAAAGTTCATCACAATTTCAAGTGCTTATGAGAGGTAAGAAGGTTAAAATAGATGGTCAATTCAAATAATTGGGTAAGTCTTATAATGTGGTTGCCAAAACAATAAGATTACAGGCTCAAATTTGTCAACTAGGATACATAACAATTAGGTGGGTAACAACATATAACTGGCTCAATAAAGAAATGCCTATATCACTTCCAAGACTGAAAAAACAACTATTTGCCTTTGCAAACATACGGGGCAAGTTCTAGACATCAAATGCAATGCACAAAATACCCAAATCCTCACACACACATGGCACATAACTCACTTAGGATCGGACTCATCAAGACACTCTAGTCAAAGCAGTTAAGCAAAGTTAATCTCACACAATTTAAGGTACTTATACAAGAGTCAAAAACTGAGCATAAGCGTCATAACTAAAGCACTTACTATTCTCAAGGCATAATAAAGTCAAGATATATTGCTTTTATTTAAAATCACATCACAAGATTTCCTACTCCTAAAAAAATAAAAACTAACTACACCCGATTCAAACAAAACCCTTGTAAAAAACCGCGGCACAAAGAAAAATCAAGGGGGATTTTCTTCAACTTTAATCCCTCAAGAAGACAACCTAGGAAATCCATCGTCGGGAAAAGTCAAAATTGTCAAAATTTCCAATTAATTGAATTACAAAAACACACATATACATTTATACATTCTATGCATATATACATCCCCACCCCACACTTTAAGTTGTGGCATGTCCCTATGACACACAAATAAAAAGCAAGAGGTAAGGAAAACTTCCCTGAACATCTAGTCGGGGTTTGAGTTGGAGTTGGGCTCCACCCCTCGCGCCCGAACTAGTGTACATATCCATGCAGATAGATTATTCTCATCCTTCTTGGGGTACATCCCACACTTATCTTTCTCACTCACTGCAGTCTTCTCTTTCATGCCCTTCACTTTCCACACAACACTAGCAGTTAGCATCTCCATTTTCACCCTTGTTTCTACATTCATCTCAAAAGTCACAGTCTCCTCACCCACTCTAAGCATGAGTTTTATCTCATGTATATCTAATATTGCTCTACCCGTTTCTAGGAATGATCTTCCTAGGATGAGGGGGACCTCCTTGTTCTCCTCCATCTATACCACTATAAAATCTACATGAAATACAAACTTATCTACCTGAACTAAGACATATTCAACTATTCTCTTGGGTATTAGAGTCGTTTGGTTTGCCAGCTGCAAATATACTGGTGTAGACCTTATCTTTCCAATCTCCTTCTCCAGTTTCCTGTAAATAGATAGAGGCATTAGATTAATTGAGGCATCAGAATCACATAGAAACTTATCAAAATTAGTAGTGCCTAAAGAGAAAGGTATGGTAAAACTCCCTGGATCTCCACACTTTTGTGGGAGTTTGTTTTGCAATATTGCACTGCAATTATCTGTGAGCCTGACCACTAAGGTCTCCTCTATTGTTCTCTTCTTTATCAGGATCTCCTTTAAGAACTTGGCATACGCCGACATTTGTGAGAGCACTTCTGTGAATGGTAGGTTTACATGAACCTGTTTTAGCATATCTATAAATTTCTCAAACTACTTGTCCATCTTTTCTCTACTTAGCTTTTGGGGAAAAGGCAGCGCAGGCATATGCTTGCTCGCCTCAGGTTCCTCCCTTCTCGATTTTCCTTCTTTCTACTTTTCGACACCATTCTTCAGCTGCTCCTCGCTTTCTTTTTCATATCTCATAGAATTTTGGATTGGGGTGATATCTTTCAACTCTTGCTCACTTCTCAAAGTTACAACACTTACTATCTCTTTGGGATTTCTTTCTGTATCAGCCGGGAGTGTTCCTAGGGTTCTCTCAGACATTAAAGTAGCTAAGTGCCCAACCTGTTTTTCCAGGCTTCGAAAAGATGTACCCAATTCTTTGATAGCTGTATCATGGTCATCAAGCCTCTCATTTGTCTTGATAATAAAGGTCTTCATAAGATCTTCCACGATGGATTGATTTGACTGTGGAGATTGATACTACTGCCTCTGCTGATTTTGAAAACCTGGAGCTCCTTGTTCCTGAAATCTGGGGTTGTTTTATTGCCATGCATTTGCAGTACCCCCGGGTGAACTCCATGAAAAGTCGGAGTGTCTCTGACCATTGCATTAAAATTATAGTTTCCTACAACATTCACTTCCTCAGTTGAGGCTTGACACTCATGAGTAGTGTGTTCTCTTCCACATATATCACAAGCTGCGGGGTGTACATTTTGCATCGAAGCTACAGTTAACTTTCGTATTTCTTTAGCCATAGCATCAAGTTGTACTTGCATAGATGTAGTAGCATCAACTTGGTGAACACCAGTTGAATTTATTCTTTCCACACTCTCAGATGGCCACTAATTAGCATCTTCTAATAACTTATCAAGAATTGTAACTATCTCCTCTGGAGTCTGCTTCATAAAAGGGCCCCCGACTGTATTGCTCAATGTTCTACACTAGGCCGATGTCAATCCATCCCAAACATTTCGGAGTTGGATCCAGAGTTCAATTCTGTTATGTTGACACCTTCTAACTATCTCCTTAAACCTCTCCCATGCTTCAAAAACAGTTTCATTCTATTTCTGGAAGAAGTTATGGATTTCTCTTCTAAACTTGCCTGTCTTAGCTGAGGAGAAATATTTATCAAGAAATTTTCTGGTCATTTTCTCCCATGTTCAAATTGATCCATTTGGCAAGCTTCGAAGCCACTGCTTCGCATTATCTTTAAGTGAAAAGGGGAATGCCCTTAAATACACTGCATCTTGTGATACCCCATTGTATTGAAAGGTGTTCATAATCTTCTCAAAGTCCATCAGATGCGTGTTTGGATCTTCGTTCATCTTCCCTCTAAAAACGCAGTTGTTTTGAATGGTTTGAAGCAAACCTTGCTTTAACTCGAAATTATTTGCTGCAATTGGAGGTGGTATAACACTTGAAAATCCTTAATTGTAGACTGGTCTGGCATAGTCACCCAAATCACTACCAGGCCTTGGTACCACATGCTCAAACTGGTCTTCAATCAAGGGTCAATTTAGATTGAATCTTCGACCCATATTGTCTCCGACAGTTTCCTCAGCAGCTCTATGGGCTGCCTTAGCTAATATCCTTGCAGCTGCCTCTACCTCGTTGTCATCATTCTTAGCCATGTGTTCTTGGGTTGAAGGTTACCCCAAGAACTTTACGGTGAACCCTTTCTTCTTCCTCAGTTGCCGCAACTGTTTTTCCAATTCCGAGTTATAGGGTATTACTTCTTTACAAGAAGATCGTGTCATACACCACAGACTTATCTTGTTGCCTGCACACAGAGGAGAAACCCGTGAAGAACAAAATAAAAATAAGAATAAAAATAAATTCCTGAATAAGCACTACAAACTATTTCAAACACTATTGATTGCCAATCCCCGGCAATGACGCCAAAATTTGACGAGCGCAAACGCTAGTCCAATATAGTATAATATGATATCGTATCCACAGGGATTGGAGTTAAACAATATTACCTTAGTTTGTAGCTAGATTGCTATCCAAGATGATCAACAATTTAGATTTATGCGGTTAATGCTGAAATTAATTAAGAATCTAGAGCTAATTGACTAATGACAATCGAAGCAAGGACTAAGCAAAGGAAGATATCAATGGTAGAAAATGAGATTTTGATAGGATAGGTGCAAGATAATTATCTGAGATTTAACTCTAGATAATTCACTTCTAATGTTCAAGTGAGTCTCTCGAATTCATTTAATTATCAGTATAATTGTTTAGTAGAAACTCCTCTCTCGATTAAGTTTCAACCTCTCAATATGAACCAATTTAAGCTTTATGAAGATATGCAAGAATGCGTAATGGATTAGTCTTTAGGATAACTTCTCTCGATTATCCTCCTAACTAGGTTTAATCAATGATTCAACTTAGAAGAATCTATGAACTCAACCAACAATATAATGCAAAGATATCACAAGTTATGCTTCTTTCGATTACAAGAACAAGTGAATATAGATGCAATAATTAAATCTTCCAAAACAGATTCAAATACATAAAAATAGAGTTATAATTCACAAACAATCATCAATACATCAAATCCATCAAACTCCATAAATATGGAGAAGTTCTTCACAAATATAACTAAAGTATAGGAAAACATAAATTCAATCCAAACCAGGATCTTGAGTTAGGAAGGAATGATGAAATCCTTGTGCTTGTGTTCTTTCCAAGCCTCCTTAGGTCGAAAATGTGTCAAAGGTCCATCTAAATTGGTGTTTTGGTGTATTTGCGCTAACGCCCAAACAAACCACCGACGAAACTATCCTTTTTAGCGAAAATGGAAAGTCACTCTTAGATTTTTGTGCTACCGCGCCACGCCTCGTGCAGCCCATGCCGCGCGCATGTTGGGAATTTCAGAACGTGCCAAAAAATCATTTCTAGCCATTTTTTGCACTGCCGCGCCGCGCCTCACGCTGCCCCATGCAGCGCAGCTATGGACAAAAGTAGAGGGCAGTTCGTTTTGGCCTAAAAAAGTGTGACATCACTTTATTGTGGCCTTTTGTGTTTGTTTGAATTGCTCAAAAGTTTGGCATGTTGTCTGACACAAAGTATCGTGCCAACTTTAATTTGCATGTCATTATTTCCTCCACTCATGATTTCTATTTTTATTTCCTTTAATTTTTAAAAACATACTTAGTCCTCGGCTTGGACTCGATCCCGACTTAATTGCTTGAGCTTCTACTCAGACTTCAAAGCTCCAAATAGCTCGAATTAGCTCCACAATATCTACATAACTCAGAATCACTCCTACAAAATATAAAACACACAATAAGTAGAAAAACACTTCCAATTAAAGCTCAATACAAGTAAAGTGCAGTGAATTAGAGTGTAATAAGCGACTAAAACACAGGAGTATTGCCTACCATCAAATATGCTATTTAGAACTTGTATGCAAAATTTGGTATCATTCGGAGTTGAATTAATAGGATTCGGACGCTTAGTTGCAATTCTAGTAGTTTGTGAACCGTACTTTGAAATAATGTATTTTGGAGTCCGATTCATAGTTCTAGATATTAGTTTTGTGTTTTGATCGCGCGAGCAAGTTCCTATGATACTTTTAGACTTGTGTGTATGTTTGGTTTGGAGCCCTGAGGGCTCGGGTGGGTTTCAGACATGTTTTAGAATGTTTTGGACTAAAAACAGGAATCTGGTGTGCTGATGCCTCTGATGTCACATTTGCGAACACCAGGTTCCCAATTGCGACCTTAGCAGGGGAGTCTCAAATGTCGCAATTGTGATACCTGGGTCGCGATTGTGAAGTAGTTTAGGAAATTGGATAGTCCGCATTTGCGAGGAGGACACGCTTCGCAAATGCGAAGCCAATGTCGCGTTTGCGACCTCTTCTTAGGTTGTTAGTGGCCGCATTTGCGAGGATTTCTTTGCAATTGCGAGGCTTTGAAATTGCGACAAATGCAACTGATCAAAAAGGTTGGGAGTCGGGATTTTGCAACATATTCTCTCATTTTAGAATCCTAGACTCGATAAGAGGCGATTTGGAGAGGGGATTTTCGTCCACAAACATTTGATAAGTGATTCTATTCAATTTACAACTATATTTCATGATTATATCTTAGATTTAAAATCAAATTTATGTGAATGAAAGAGGCAAAATTGGGAAATTTTGTCAAGTATTTGAAAAATGAGAATTCGAGTTTTGAGAGTCGATTTGGACTTGGATTCTGAATCTAATCACATATATGGACTCGTGGGGTTATGGGCAGTTGGAATCTACCCTTGGACTTGGGTTTTGACCTGGCGGGCCCCGGGTGAATTTTTGTTCACCTTTTGGGATACGTATGAAGATCATAACTGTCACAACCCCAATTTTCCTCCATAGGATGTTGTGATGGCACCTAGTCTTTAAAACTAAGTAAGCCTAACACTTACTCAATTAAATGATAGAATTTAACCAAAACAATTATTAAGCAAAGACCATATATTTCTATATAGAACCAATAATTCCAACAAGATAGAATATCCCAAAACTGGTAGTACATGTCATAAGCTCTACTGAGTTTGCTAGAAAATCTCTAAATACAACTATTCCTGAATAGAGTAAACAGTACAAAATAAAATTTTAGAAGGCGACTCTGAGGCCTGCAAGCGTGAAGACAGGTATACCTTGAGTCTCCATAGCAATGCCCATTATCTAGCTATTGATCAACAAACTCCAAAGTACCTGGATCTGCACAAAAATGTGCAGAAAGTGTAGCATGAGTACATCACAGCAGCACCCAGTAAGTATCAAGACTAACCTCGGTGGAGTAGTGACGAGGAACAGTCAAGACACCTACTAGACATAATAACCTGTACAAGTATGAATTTGAAACTAATAGGGAACAATATCAATATAAAGCTAAGCATGGTGAAACGACAACAATACTTGCAATAGAAAAACTAGAAGCAACAATTAGGAACAAGACAAACAAGTAATAACGCCGTAGAGTAAGCTGATTACAGACAAGGTCCGGTGAAACCAAGTAAGAAAAAATAGGTAGCAACCAAATAAACAACCGCTGTCACACAAGATTTATACAAGAACTTTCCCGATGCACCACACCTCATCACCATAATTAGCGGGTCCCAAATTACGACCCCTAATCACTTGGCATCTTGTACCCATATTACAAATCACAATCGCATGGACAACTCACATGCTGCACGGACAAATCATGTGCCAATACCATAATGCCTTATATCTGCACGGATAACTCACGTGCTAAGAGAGTGACAATACCTCATATCTACATGGACAACTCACGTGCTAGCAGTAACAACATATCACAACCGCACAGACAACATACATTCCAATAACAGAAATATCTCATATCCTCATAGACAACTCACATTCCAATAGTACATCTCATGCACAGAAGGCAAATATGAAAGAATACGTGTAAATGATCAATAAGCATCGAGGTTCATCTTCTCAGACTAGTATGAGTGACTAAGTACGGTGTATGCTTGTACAAGTGTTCTATCACAAACTCGAGTTAACAAGAAGATCAGAGACAACGAATGGTACATAGGAAATGACACAACAAAACATAAAATGCATGACATACACAAAGTACGCACCCCAGGCCATCACAAGTCATCACAAATCATCCCCGACATAGCCCCCTTGTCTCGCCACATGCATGATGGTAGGCTATAATCCCGTATTTTAGATGCTTATTGCACTCTAATTCGATGCATTTTACTTGTATTTGAGCTTTAATTGGTAGTGTTTTTCATTGATTGTATGTTTTATGCTTTGTAGGAGATGATGCCGAGTTAAGAAGATGTTCTAGAGCTAAATCGAATAATTGGAGCTTTGAAGTCTGAGTAAAAGCCAAGGAATTAAACTGGGATCGCATCCGAGGCTCGTGGACCGGCGTTAAATATGAAAGTTGGAAGAAAGAGCAAGGGCTTGAGCAAACAAATCCTCGTGCGTCGCATAAGGTATCACATTAGTACAAGCTTTCGTCAGAAGTTTGAGAAGTTCAGAGACTTGGAGCTTTTGGGTATGATAGAAAAATACTCTAATGCTAGGCATAGTGCATGGCATAGTGTGTAGCATAAGTACAAAATTTTGTCAGACAAGCTAAGTTTAGAGAGTTTACAACCGAGCAAATTGCACTAATGCTACACACCATGCATAGCATAGTGCGATGCATGAAGTGCAAAAAGTTTGTAGGTTTTTCCAATTTGGCTCAAAGAGGGTAATTTCGTTCGGGTTCGTTCCTACTTGGTAAACATACACTAGCACCACGTTTTTGAGGGGACTTTTGACATACGTTTGACATAAGGAAGCTAAGGAGGAGTTGGAATAACACAAGCACAAGGATTTCATCATTCCTTCCTCGCTCAAGTCCCGAGTTTGGATCGAATCTATGTTTTCCTATACTTTAATTATATTTGTGATGAATTTCTCCATGTCTATGGAGTAGTTCCCTTTAGGGTTTGATGGATTTGGTGTATTGATGATTATTTTTGGATTATAACTCTAGTTTTATGTATTGAGTCATTTGGGAAGATTTAATTGTTACATCTATATTCATTAGTTCATGTAATCGAGAAACGCATAACTTATGATATCTTTGCATTATATTGTTGGTTGATTTCATAGATTCTTCTAAGTAATCGAAAGAGGCTAGTTGAATCATTCATTAAACCTAGTTAGGAGAATAATCGAAAGAGGTTTTCCTAAAGACCAATCCACTATGCATTCTTGCATATCTTCATAGTGCTTAATTTGGTTCATCTGGTGAGGTTAACACTTAATCGAGATAGGAGTATCTATTGAACATTTGAACTAATAATTGAGTGAATTCAAGAGACTCACTTGAACATTAGAAGTGAATTTAAACAGAGTTAGATCCCAAATAATTATCTTGCACCTATCCTGTCAAAATCCTATATTCTCCCACTGATAACCTTATTTGCTCATTCCTTGTCTCGATAGTCACAAGTCAATAGCTTTAGATTCTTAGTTAATTTTAATTATTAATCATATAAATCTCAAGTGTTGATCCTCTTGGATAGTAATCAATCTCAAAACTACGAGAATACTGTTTAAATCCAATCCTTGTGGATACGATATTATACTATACTATTTTTAATTAGCGAGAATAATTTAAGTGTGTTGTGCGTTCATCAAATGTTGGCGTCGTTGCCGGGGATTGGCAATCAATAGTGTTCAAAATATTTTTTGGTGCTAATTCAGGAATTTTATTTTATTTTATATTATTCTTTAAGGGTTTCCTCTTCCGTGTGCAGGAAACAAATTGATTCCTTTGGTGTATGGCACGATATTCTTCAAAGGAATTGTTCCATACAACCCAGAGGTAGAAAAGAGTCTGCGAAAGTTGAGGAAAGAGAAAGAACTCACCAGAAAAGTTTTGGGGCAGCCTTCAACCCCAGAACACATGGCTAAAAATAGTGAAGACGAGGTTGATTTAGCTGCAATAGAGGCAGCACAACACATAGAATAAGCTGCAAAGCTAATAGTTAAGGCAGCTCCTAGAGCTGCTGATGAGACCGTCAATGATGATGGGGGTCAAAGATTCAATCTGAATCGACCATTGATTGAAGACCAGTTCGAGAATGAGGTACCCAGTCCTGGTAGAGCATTGGGTGATTATGCCAGACCAGTCTACAATCACGGACTATCCAGTGTCAGACCTCCGCCAGTAGTAGAAAATAGTTTCGAGTTAAAGCAAGGCTTGTTTCAAACTATTCAGAATAACCGTGTCTTCAGAAGGAAGGTGAATGAGGATCCTAACACTCACTTGATGGATTTTGAGGAAATCATGAACACCTTCCAATACAACAAAGTGTCGAAATGTTCAGTATACGTAAGGGCATTCCCCTTTTCATAGAAGGATGATGTGAAGCACTACCTTTGTAGCTTACCAACGGGGTCGATCAGGACATGGGAAGATATGACAAGAAATTTTATTGACAAATACTTCTCAGCTACAAAAATAGTGAAGTTTAGAAAGGAAATTCACAACTTGTACCAGACGGACACCAAAATAGTTGTCGAGGCTTGGGAAATATTCAAGGAGATAGTGCGGAAGTGTCAGCATAATGGGATTGAATTGTGGATGCAACTCCAAGACTTTTGGGATGGACTGACACCTTCCTCACGACGAACTCTGAACATTGCAGCTGGGTTCGTAAAGTAGATTCTAACACAACGTAACACTCCGTAAATTCATATTAGGCGTGGACATGTTAAATGAATATTAATGTGACATCTTAGACATATGAAGTCCTATCAGGATGATTATGGGTGAAAATAGTTATTTTGGAATCAAGACGGAGAGTGAGGTGCATAAGATTCGATAAAAATCGACTAAGTTTACCAAAAGTCTGTCTTCCAGCGTGATCTAGTGAAACTATGTAAGGCATTTGGGAAAACTTAAAATATGAAATTGTAACTCTTTGAAATAGCTTTCCAACGAAATATTGTGTAGCTAGAACGGATTTATGAGCAAAACGGTATGGGCAATTTACTGGACAATGCGCAGTATGCACGCCAGGTGCGCGCCCAGATGGTCCCGTGCGCGACCGCGCACTTGTGCTAATGCTACTGCCGTGATGCGCGTCCAGGTGCGTGGGAGCATACCCGAGGGGTCATGTTTAAAGCCCTACTTCGTCCCCTACACCCCAAAACATAAAAACTTGCTCTAGAAAGGGAAGCTCTCAAGAACCTAACTCCTCAAAGGTCCCTCATCATCCATGGTAAGTTTTAGTGGTGATTCTAAGTTAATTTCAATTCTTCAACACCTTATTAACATGGGTAAACCCTTCAAATCATTAGATATTCGATTGGGATATCAGTTTTGAGAGACGAAACCCTAGAACTCGAATTCAAGAGGATTGAATGTCAAAAAGGTAATATCTTTGACCTCTAATGATTATAGTATTGGATAAATGATTATAGACTCTAAGTTCATGAGATATGAGTTGATAGGTTTGATAGAAAGGTTTTGGTTATTGATTGTTGATTATTGGTTAAGGGTGTTATTTATCTTATGGGTGAAGAGGAATGATATTGATTATAAGAAATTTAAAATTTTAGAATTTATCTAGGAGCAAGAGAATGGCTTGTTGGGTGTAGAAATACCATTAATGAGGGCTATGAGGATTTACGCCCATAAGATGTTTGATAAAATGCCTAAGTGACCAAAACATGAGTATTATTTCTAATATGGAATCTCTTTGACTTGTATTGATAAAGATTAAAGTTGAAAGGGTTGGCGAATGTCGTATTACGCTCAAGAGCAGGAAGTCAAGGTATTTTAGGATAACTCTCTATGCTTGGGAATGTTAATGATTCTCTCTACACTACGTTTCTTTTACAACGGTACTACTTGCCTTAGAAATATAGTTAAGCCTAGTTCCTTGAATAGTTGCAGAACTTCTATTATCTAGCTTCATAACTCGTTCATGACTTTCATTCTGAACGTTGTGAGCTCAGTGCGTAATCAATATAGACTTGGGTTTGATGCCCATGAGTCTCAGTCTAGATTACTCAGTATGTCATAAACAATTGAAGTTTCAGTTTTCATAATCAGTTCAAGAATACATGTCTCAGTCTAGTCCTATTCAATATTCCAATATCATGTAACTCAATATGATTAGTATTTCAGCATCACATATTGCAGTATGATTCTCAGTTCCTGAATTTAAATCCCTGAATGTTGAACACCTGTATTTGGGCATGAGGCCATAGTTTATATGCTTTATGCATATTTGGGCCGGAGGCCGTAGTTTATATGCTTTATGCATATTTGGGCCTGAGGCCGTAGTTTATGCTTTATTTATGTTTGGGCCTGAGGCCGTAGTTTATGCTTTGTGCATGTTTGGGCCTGAGGCCGTTATTAATGCTTTATGCATTTTTGAGCCTGAGGCCGTAGTTATGTATATGTATACTTGGGCTTGAGGCCGTAGCTTGTGCACATATATAATGGGCCCGAGGCCATAGTTTATTCAGATAAACATATTGTTTATCATTCAGAAGAGGGAGTATTCATATCATTACTTCCTTTGTTTAGTTATCAGTTATCAATTATCATTTTAGTTATTAGTTATTAGTTATCAATGCAGTTTCAGTAGTTATCATTTCAGTTATCAGTTATCAATTCTCTATTATCAGCTCAATTTTAGTTTTAGCATTTATAGTTCTTTCTTTCAGTTGCTTTACATACTAGTGCAATTCAAATATATTGATGTCCTTTTCGCTTGGGGCCTGCATCTCATGATGCAGGAAATGATTTACAGGTTGGCGACTCAGAGCGCTAGGATTCTCGTACCAGCTATTTGGTGAGCCCTAGTTCTTTCGTTGCATTATCATTACTTTATAGTCTTAAGTATTTTTAGAGTCAGTGTTTTCAGTACTTCATTAGAGGCTTCATAGAATAGAGTAACAGTTAGACAGAGTCACGGGCTTTTCATGTTAAGCAATGTTGGCTACAGATATACTTCAGACTTATGTTAATGTTTCTGCATATTGATTTATATCATCTAGACTTTCTGTATATCAGCATGTGTTAGTTTATCTTCCGCATTCAGTATGTTATGATATCACATGTTGATTTAGCCACCCAATTGGTTCGCTCGGTCGTATGTAGTCAGGCATTGGGTGCCGTGTTACGTCCAAGCCCAAGTTCATGGCGTGACACACAGTAGTGCAAGCCCAACTAGAAGCCATGGCCAAAGAGATAAGAAAGTTTACCTTAGCCAAGGTCCAGAGCCAACCATCACCAGTTTGTGATTTCTGTGGAATGGGTCATCCAACGCATGAGTGTCAGGACATAGCTGCAGGTGAAGTGGTAAATGTTGTGAGAAGCTTGTATAGAGGCAACTACCAGAGTGGTAATAATTTCAATCCTATGGGACAGAGGCACCCATGCTCTTCGTGAAAATCACCAAATGGTAGCCTTAACTCATGGTAGCAAAGTAATTCTAGACCCCAGGGACAAAGAGCTCCGGGTTTTCAAAATCAGCAGAGGCAGCAGTATCAGCCTCCACAGTCTAATCAGTCTAGCATGGAAGATCTAATGAAGGCCTTCATTATCAAGACAGATGAGAGGCTTGACGTCCGTGGTGCAACTATCAAAAAACTGGGCACATCGTTTCTAAACCTGGAAAGACAGGTTGGGCAACTAGCTACTCTAATGTCTGAGAGGGTCCCGGGAATGCTCCCGGCTGATACAGAAAGAAATCCCAAAGAAACAGTGAGTGTTGTAACGTTGAGAAGTGGGCAAGTGTTTAAAGATCTCACCCTAATTCAAAAAGATATGAGACTTGAAAAAGAAAGTGGGGAGAAGTTGAAAAGAGATGTTGATAGGAAGAAGAATGGCTAAATCGAAGTTGAGAAAAGGAAAAAAGGAAGAAAACTAGAGAAGGGAGGAACCTGAGGAGAACAAGCATATGCCTTCTCTACCGTTTCCCCAAATGCTAAGTAGAAAAAAGCTGGACAAGCAGTTTGAGAGATTTCTGGATGTGCTAAAACATTTTCATGTAAACTTACCATTCACATAAGTGCTCTCACAGATTCCTTCTTATGCTAAATTCTTAAAGGAAATCCTTACTAATAAGAGAAAAATAGAGGAGAGCTCAGTGGTAAAGCTCAGAGAGCATTGCAGCGCGATGTTGTAAAATAAACTCCCACAAAAGTGTGGAGATATATGGAGTTTTACTATACCTTGCTCTTTGGAAACTATTAATTTTGATAAATCCTTATGTGATTCTGGTGCTTCAATTAATTTAATGCCTCTATCTATCTATAGGAAACTAGAGAAGGAGATTGGAAAGATAAGGTCAGCACCCATATCTTTGCAGCTGGTGGACCAAACGACTATAACACCCGAGGGGATAGTGGAAGATGTGTTAGTTCGGGTGGATAAGTTCGTATTTTCAATGGATTTTAGAGTGGTAAATATGGAGGAAAACAAGAAGGTCCCCCTCATCCTAGGAAGACCATTCTTAGCGACGGGTAGAGCTATATTAGATATACACGAGAGAAAACTCATGTTTAGAGTGGGTGAGCAGATTGTGACTTTTAAGATGGACATAGCAAAGGGGCCACAAAAGGACAAACCAGCTGCGAGTGTTGAGTGGAAAGTAAAGGGCTCGAAAGAGAAGGTTGTGGTGAGTGAGAAAGATAAGTGTGGGGTGTACCCAAAGAAGGCATAGAAGAAGTTATCTACATGGATGTGTGCATTAGTTTGGGCGTGAGGAATGGAGCCCGATTTTGACTCATACCCCGACTAGATGTTCAGGAAAGTTTCCTGTAATTTATGCTTATTAATTGTGTGCCATGGGGACATGCCACAACTTAAAGTGTGAGGTTAAGGATATTTGTATGTATGTATGTATGTATGTATGTATGTATGTATGTATGTATGTATGTATGTATGTATGTATGTATGTATGTATGTATGTATGTATGTATGTATGTGTGTATGTGTGTGTGTGTGTGTATGTATGTATGTATGTATGTATCTTAGTTTTCTTTTTGTTAGTTGTAGGAGTTAGAGATAGAAAAAGTTGAAAAACAAAAATCAAAATTGTTTTTGAAAATTTTATTTTTTCACGACGATGGATATCATCGACATGTTCCTTGAGGGATTAAAGTCGAAGGAAAAAGAAAAAAATGAGTTTATTTTGTTTTGTTTTATATTTTTCTTTTGTTAGGTAGTGTAATGATTCCCCCTTGATTTTTCTTTGTGCCGCGGTTCTTTTTCAAGGATTTTTACTTGAACCGGGTGTAGTTAGTTTTCTTTGCTTTTCTTAGGAGTAGAAAATCTTATTTCGTTGTGCTAGATGAAAGCAATGTCTCTTGACTTTATTATACCTTGAGAATAGTAAGTGCTTTAATTGTGATGCTTAGGCTTAGATTTTGACTCTTGTATATGTACCTTAAATTGTATGATTTTAACTTTACTTAACTGCTTTGAATAAAGAGTCGGGATAGATCCGGTCCTAAGTGGGTTATGTGCCAATGTGTGTGTGAGGTTTTGTGATATTATGTGCTTGTAGGTTGATGTCTAGAACTTGCCCCGTGTGTTTGGAAAGGAAAATAGTAGTCTTGTTTAGTCTAGGAAGTGATTTAGGCATTTCTTTGTTGAACCAGATATATGCTTTTACCCACCAAATAAATATGCATCATAGCAACCCCCTTTGAGCCTGCAATCTTGTTTATGTGGTTATTACATTACAAGCCTTACCCATTTGTTTGGATTGACCATCTATTTGAACCTTTTATCTCTCGTGAGCACTTGAATTTGTTATGAACTTTGTAAAAATAAAGTGTGAGATGTTGGCTTGGCTTTTGAGTGGAACTATTGAAATAGGAGAAAGGTGAATTGTTTTGAAAAAGTAAGAGCTACTTGAATTGAAAAAGAAAAGAAAACAAATTAGTTGTATTGTTGTGAAAAATATTCCTTGATAGTGGTAACTCTTGATGTATTTGTGCTTAAAGAAGTTGGGAGTTGACGTATATTGATGTGAAGGTGGAGTTTTGGTTTGACATAAGTGTGGGGTGTTAATTGCTAATGTATATGTATTAAAGTACTTTGGGAGGTATAGTCACTATATCTAAATGTATTGTATCCATCCTGCATTACAATCAAATAAAGTCCTACTTGATCCTTGACTGAATGAGCTTAATTAGTAGAGCATTACACTACAGGAAAGCATATGTACATCTTCTGTGGCATATGAATTTTAATTCTGAGAGTGAGTGAATTATTTCTATCTTGAGTTCCTAATTATTCTTGAAATTTGTCGTGTGTGGAACGTCTCTCTATTGTGTGTGAGAGGGCACATGATTTACGAAGGTAAGGTGAAATCTTTGACCTCTGTGTTAGAGTAATTGAGCGGGTCGTTAAAAAGAATATGTGGTGCTTTTGAGTCAAATCTTGAGGCGAGGATGTTACAATATTGTGCTTAATCTATTTTAAACATTCTTGGTGCAATGAGTTAGCAGAGTTGTTTAAAAAAGGCCGTGCCAATGTGAAGTGTAGTTTAATTCCTCGAGGATGAGCAATGGTTTAAGTGTGGGGTGTTGATGGTAGGCTATAATCCCGTATTTTAGTTACTTATTGCATTATAATTCACTGCACTTTACTTGTGTTTGAGGTGTAATTGGTAGTGTTTTACACTGATTGTGTGTTTTATGCTTTGTAGGAGATGATGCCAAGTTAAGAAGATGTTCTGGAGCTAAATCGAATAATTGGAGCTTTGAAGTTTGAGTAAAATCCAAGGAATGAAACTGGGATCGCATCCGGGGCTCATGGACCGGTGTTGCATATGAAAGTTGGAAAAAAGAGCAAGGGCTAGAGAAAACGAATACTAGTGTGTCGCATTAGTACAAAAGTTTGTCAGAAGTTTGAGAAGTTCAGAGACTTAGAGTTTTTGGGTCTGACAGAAAAAATACACTAATGCTAGGCATAGTGCATTGCATAGTGCGCAGCATCAGTACAAAATTTTGTCAGACAAGCTAAGTTTAGAGAGTTTACAACCGAAGCAAATTGTACCAATACTACACACCTTGCGTAGCATAGTGCAACGCATGAAGTGTAAAATGTTTGTAGGTTTTCCCACTTTGGCTCAAGGCGGATAGTTTCGTCCGAGTTCGTTCCTGCTTGGTATAAATACACTAGAAACACGTTCTTTTAGGGGACTTTTGACATACTTTTGACCTAAGGAATCTAAGGAAGAGTTGGAAGAACACAAGCACAAGGATTTCATCATTCCTTCCTCACTCAAGTCCCGAGTTTGGATCGAATCTATGTTTTCCTATACTTCAATTATATTTGTGATGAATTTCTCCATGTCTATGGAGTAGTTCCCTTTAGTGTTTGATGGATTTGGTGCATTGATGATTGTTTGTGGATTATAACTCTAGTTTTATATATTGAATCGTTTTGGAAGATTTAATTGTTGCATCTATATTCACTAGTTCATGTAATCGCGAGAGGCATAACTTGTGATATCTTTGCATTATATTGTTGGTTCAGTTCATAGATTATTCTAAGTAAAAAAACATATGCTAGTTAAATCATTGATTAAACCTAATTAGGAGAGTAATCAAAAAAGGTTTTCCTAAAGACCAATCTACTACGCATTCTTGGATATCTTCATAGTGCTTAATTTGGTTCATCTCGTGAGGTTAACACTTAATCGAGAGATGAGTTTCTGCTGAATGTTTGAACTAATAATTGAGTGAATTCGAGAGATTCACTTGAACATTAGAAGTGAGTTTAAACAGAGTTAGATCCCGAACAATTATCTTGTACTTTTCTTGTTAAAACCTTATCTTGTCCCACTAATAACCTTATTTGCTTCTTCCTTGTCTCGATAGTCACTAGTCAATAACTTTAAATTCTTAGCTAATTTTAATTATTAGTCATATAAATCTCAACTGTTGATCCTTCTGGATAGCAATCAAGCTAGAAACTACAATAATACTGTTTAAATCCAATCCTTGTAGATACAATATTATACAATACTATCTTTGATTAGCGAGCATAATTTAAGTGTGTGTTTTGCGCTCGTCGCAACAATAAAGTAAATGCCCGCCTTGTCTCATCGCACGCGCATAATAATATTTCCGCCTTGTCTCGTCATATGCACAAACCCACATATATATAGCCTGCCTTATCACGCCGCATGTGCAAATATCAATAATAACAATAGCATAGACAACTCACTTGAGAACACCCTGAAAATCCTCTCAACAATATCACGTGTGCCAAAACATAACAACATAGTATAACAACTCGCACCACATGTGCCCGTATGCCACAACGTTTCCTCAAAACAACTCCAATAACACAACCACACATAGCTCTCGGCTCAACAACATTGAGTGCAACAACAACAACAATAACACAAGAGTACGACAAGTAAATCAACACAAGAATTACAAAACACAAAGGAACGGAAGAACATGCTCACAATGAAAGACATGACACGTAATAATGGTTTTAACGAGAATAACTCAATAATGAGAGAGATAGTGTGTAACAATAATTCCAAATAAGAATGACCCAACGATGAGGGAGATAACATGTAACAATGATTACAAATAATCACAACTCAACGATAAGAGAAATAACATGTAACAATGATTACAAATAATCACAACTCAACGATAAGAGAAATAACATGTAACAATGACTTCAAATAAGTACAATTCAACAATAAGAGAAATAACATGTAACAATGATTCCAAATAAGAACAACTCAACGATAATAGGGATAACATGTAACAATGACTTCAAATAAGTATAAGTGAACAATGGAAGAGATAACAATAACTTCAATTAAGGATAATCAACTTCTAAAAAGACATATGGCAATAAAAGAGGTAACAACTTCAATTAAGGCATATAAGAGTATATTTGGCAACAAGGATAGAACATGAATCAATCAACTTCAAATAAAACACGTAAGGGTACATTTAGCAATGGGGGATTTAACATTATAAGATAACTTCATTTTAATGTACTTAAGAACCTAAGAGTCTAAACAGTCAAATTTTAACATATAAGCCGTGCACACACTCGTCACCTCGTGTACACGTCTTTCACGTAGTTTAAATAGTGCAAACAAACCAATCCCTATGGGGTAGTTCCCCCATAAAATGTTAGACAAGATACTTACCTCAAAAGCTCTCAATCAACACTCTAAAATAGCTTTTCCTTTACAATACACCTCCGTTCAGCTCAAATCTAACCAAAATCGACTCAATAATGTCAAATAATGCAAGGGAAATCAATTTTAATAATTAAAGCTATGGTCTTTACACAATTGCTGAAAAGTCAGCAAAAGTCAACCCCGGGCTTGCCCAGTCAAAATCTGGATCCAATGATAGATTCCGACTACCAATGACATGACGAGTTCATATATGTGATCAGTTTCAAAATCCGAGACCAATTCGACTCGCAAATCCCAAATTTTTATTTTTTCAAAACATAGACAAAGTTTCTCAAAATTCCCATTTGATTCTCATAATTTTGATGTTAAATCTCATATCTAATCATGTAAAGAAGTTGGAAATTGATAAAAATCACTTACCCGGTTCTGCTTGACTAAGCCCGTGCTCCTCCAAGGAGAGAGTTTGCTTTACCCAACTCCCTTTTTGATAACAAGGCAGAAATCCTCGGCCCGACACTTGTTAGTTTCGAATGAAGAATGAAAAGTGCCCTACGGTCCATATCTTGGCCACCACACTATTTTGAACTATTTAAGGACTGGTCCAATATTGAAGCATGTATCGAATATGTATGATTGTAGTCCTAATTTGAATACCGCTCCATGGGGATCTCGAAGAATGCAATTTTGAAGTCCAAGTAAAAGATACGCATACATCAAGATCTATGGGTTCGGCCTTTTCAGTATGGAACCGAAGGTGAGGGTTTCCAGCAGGCCCCCTTCTTTGGCGTCATATCTTGCTTCTCTTGTGCCCTCTCTTTCTATCGCAACCCCTTTCTTCTTTTTAACTCGAACTGTGGTACACGACCTCCTTTTACTGGAAAGACCTCCATTAGACTGGGAAGTAGCACGGGAAAGTATGAAATGCTCATTTGCTAGTTAAGTAGATCCTTTGTAAAGTGTATTCCTTCCTTGGCAGTACATAAAGTCTGTATCTATAAGGAAGTCTAGGGGCTCCCAAGTACACGATTGTTTAGGTGTGTGCTAAAAGCGCATCCTTTAATGCCAGCCTGTATATCTGAACCCCCTTTCCTTATCTCGGAGAAGGTATGCAAGCAAGTCATCTGTGCTAATAAGTTCCTGCCTTTCTTTTTATAGGTAAGACACGGGGAAATAAGCTTGCTTTCACTAATTCCCGTCTTTCTCGATCTAAGATGCTGCTCCCCTTCCCTCTTTCTTTTCCCGCTTTGCTAATCTTCCCCTCTAACGTGGGTCGAGCGGCGACGGGCGTGGGAGGAAGAAACCTAAGAGAAAACGCCTTCTTTTCGTTTACATGGCTACATACTTGTAGCGATCAAATGGCATATTTATTATAATTTATTATTTATATAAGGAAAAGCCCGAGGATCAGAGGGAGGTTTACCATCCAAAGCTGAAAGTTTAGAATCGGAAGCAATTTGTGTAGCACAAGGTTTGCAACCAGGCATGTTGGTCCGACCCTCTATGAATGGAAAATAGGTGCTTCGGATCGGGAGTAACCACTAGTGAGAGGGTAAACATTGGGGGGAAGGACAAAGGAAAGAGCGATGCCTACATTAAATCAATTGATTCGTCATGGTAGAGAAGAAAAACGACGCACGGAACATACTCGAGCTTTGGATCAATGTCCCCAGAAGCAAGGAGTATGCCCGCGTGTTACAACGAGAACACCAAACTAACCTAATTCAGCTCCACATAAGATAGCCAAGCATGCAGATGAGTGTTTGCTGTCAGCCATAATCCTTCGGTTTTCGGATTGGAATAAGGAATTCCATGTTCATATTGATGCATCACTCTATGCCATTGGATGCATGTTGGCGCAAGAAGGGCCTCTTGATCACTCCATCTACTTTTAAAGTATATGACTTTCCGCTTGGGAATTATACAACTACCGAACCTTCTTTATCATGATTCGACCCCAATAATTGTAGATGAAAATCCCCTCTCCAAATTGTCTCCTAACAAGTCTAGGGTTCAAAATATGAAAGAATGAGCTAAAATACCAAAATTCCAACTCTTAACCGAACTGCAGATGTCGCATTTGCGACCAAAAGTTCGCAATTGCAGATGTCCGCATTTGCGACTTAAAGTTCGCAAATGCAGTAGTTCGCAATTGCAATAAAAAGTTCGCAATTGCGAAGTACCAGCACCAACAATCCCAAACTTCACCGAAATGATTCGAAACTATCCCGAAACTCATCCGGAACCTCCCAAATACAAACCATATATGCATTTTAATTATAAAACACGCTATTACCCGCTCACGCACTCAAAATACTGAAAAGAGGTCGTCTTGACCCGATATTGACCATGGTCAAACTCCAAATTTCTTAACTTAACTAGTCTCTCAACCAATGATCCAAAACACACCCAAGCCCCTCGAGACCCCGTCAAATCATACCAACAAGTCCCAAAACATAACACGAACTAACTCGAGGCCTCAAATCCCGAAACATAACATCAAAAACATGAATCACACCTCAATTTAAACTTAATGAACTATGAACTTTCAACTTCTACAACTCGCGCCAAATCATATCAAATCAACCAGGAATGATGTCAAATTTTGCATGCAAGTGCCAAATGACACAACTGAGTTATTCCAACTCCTGGAATTGCAATCTGAGCCCTATAACAACAAGGTCAACTCCCGATCAAGCTTCTCAGCCTTCCAAACCTTTAAATTGCTAACTTTCTTCAAAATGCAACAAATCAACGTGCGGACCTCCAAATCCAAATCTGGCATACGCCTAAGTCCAAAATCAGCATACGAAGCTAATGAAATCATTAAAATACCATTCTGGATTCGTTTACACAAAAGTCAAACTCCGGTCAACTATTACCATTTAAGTTTCTAAAATAAGAATCATTCTTTCAAATCAATCCTGAATCCTATGTGGCGAAATTTAGGGGAAAAACTATTTTCGAGGGTTGAGTTGGCCTAGTTGAGGTAAGTATCTTGCCTAAAATTGTATGGAGGAACTACCCCTTAGGATTTGGGATTGATTGTACTATTTGTGTTATGTGAAAGCTGTGTATACATGGTGACGAGTGGGTACACGGGTTATATGTGATATTTGACCGGATTAGGTTATTTAGACTCTTTACATGTCGCCTTAACATGTTATGGTTCTCATTATTAATCTACTCTTATATGCGTTAATCTTTTCTTACATGCTTTAAAGTATCATTGTTAATACTTGTGCTATCTCTTACTTGTATTTTGCTCTTACATGCTTTAGTTGAAATTATTGTCTTCCTTATTGTCTTGTTATCTCTTAAATTGTTAAATTACCTTTGCTTGAAATTGTTATTTCGTGGAGTATTTTCTTATTGAGTTATTGGTGTTGAGGTTGTAAAAATCGTTATCACATTGAGGTGAAGTTGTTAGTTGTTGATTTATCTTTCTTGTTGAGAAATTCACATTCATTTTATTATTGTTGAGATTCTTGTACACATTGTGGTTGAGCCATGGGATATTATTGTAGAAACATTGATATTGTTAATTTTTGGGAAGTTATGGCATATGGACACTTGTGGTGCAAGTTGTTATTATGTTGTGATATTGATGCGCATGCGGCGGTATAAAGATAGGGGTTAATATGCATGCGTGGCATAAGGTAGGATTTATATACGTGTTGCTAGTATGAGAATTACTTGAAGGCATGCGGCGCCATAAGTTGGGCTAAAGTACATGTAGCTATTTCAGAAAAAAATATTTTCAAAACTATCTAAATGTAAGGCTCACGCGGAGGTATAATGAAAGATTGTGATTGAAATTGAGAAATGTGAATATGAGACGGTACCTCGGTTGTGATTCTTGTTGTATACGAAGCGGTACCACGGTTGTGAATCTTGTTGTGTATCTCACGTTGAAAAGAGTTATTGGTGGAATAGTTCTTGCTGCTTTTATTCTTCCTTGTCTTATCAGTTTTGTCCGTATTTGAGCATTGTGATTCTCTTTATTTTGCTTATTTTTGTTATCTCTGTGCTTACAATTCTGCCATTAGTCTATATTATTAACCTGCTTCGTTATCATTTATTTCTCCATCTTCAATTACTCTCCGTTGTTATATTTTCGTTATATTTATTATGTCCTAGTAGGTGGCTTGACCTAGCCTCGTTACTACTCTACCGAGGTTAGGCTTGATACTTTTTGGGTACCATTGTTATGTACCCATACTATGCTTCTGCACATCTTTTTGGGCATATCCAGGTACATCTGCCCGTGCTGGACGTTAGTGATTAATTGTAGTTATTTTTCGGAGAACTCAAGGTATACTTGCTCGAGGCCCGCAGGCCTCGGAGTCACCTTCCATTATCTTTTCATTCAGTTTTGTTTCCTATTCAAACAGTGTTGTAGTAGATATTTAAGATTATTCTGTAGAGCTTATGACTCAGTTCCAGATCCTACTTTGGAAGTTTATATGAGCTTATCAGTCTTACTTTAGTATTTCCATTTACTATTTCTATTAAGTTATTAGTAAATGTTAGGCTTACTTAGTCTTAGAAACTATATGCCATCACGATACCCTAAGGTAGAAAATTGGGGTCGTGACACTAAATAAGGGGGAGGCTAACACTAAGTTTTTTCACATTTCCATTATTCAACGGCGCAGACGAGGATAGACTGCACCTGACCAGACCCCTTTCTGAAGTTGAAATCCACCAGGCCATCAAATCCTTTAAACCTCTTAAAGCTCCTGGCTCAGATGTCTTCCACCCAATGTTTTTTTCAAAAATACTAGACTGACACCAAGTCAGTTGTAATAAAAATTTGCACAGATGCCTTCATGTCCTCCACCATACCTCTCGAGCTTAATAACACCTTCATCACCCTTATACCAAAGGTAAAGAAACCCGAGCATATCTCGCAATATAGAACATCAGCCTTTGTAATAACAAAAATAACAATAACAACAACAACAACAACATACCCAGTATTATCCCCCAACCTTTGTAACACCATTTACAAAACTATCACCAAAATTATTGTTAATAGAATCCGACCCTTACTTAAAAATCTTATTAGTCCCACCCAATGCAGCTTCCTCCCAGGGAGACGAGCTGTAGATAATGCCATCATCGTCAAAGAATCCATCCATTCATTTCAAAGAATGTTAGGTCGCATGGGCAATATGATGCTCAAATTAGACCTCGAAAAAGCTTTTGACATACTAGAATGATCCTTTATTTGAAAATCACTCCATAACTTAGGTTTTGCCACCTCCCTCGTTAATCTCATCATGAATTGTATCTCTTCTCCTTCCTTTTCCTTCATGATAAATGGCAAGCACACCAATAGTTTTGAACCCTCGAGAGGCATTCGCCAAGAGGACCCCCTCTCCCACTATATCTTCATAATATGTATGCAATTCTTGAATCACCTAATTAAACAGGCCACCCTAAATGGAGACTGGAATCCAGTTAAACTCAGCAGATCCGGACCACCAATCTCACACCTACTATTTGCTGACGGCCTTATTTTATTCTTCAGGGCTAATATACTGAACGCTTCCACAATTACCAATATCTTCAACTCTTTGCATCTTCAGTCGGGTAGAAAAAATAAATTTCTCCAAATCAAAAGATTTCTTCTCCAAAAACGTATCCAGTAACACCCAAGTAGCTCTAACAAATGCTCTCAATATATGCTCCTCTAAAAATTTTGGCAAATACCTAGGTTTTTATCTATGAACACATTATCCCAAAGATTGAGATTATCAATTCATAATTGATAAAATGAACAATAAATTATCGGGTTAGAAAGCTAAGCTATTAAATCTAGCGGGAAGAACTACCCTTTTTCACTCAGTCCTAGCCACCATTCGTAACTACTCCATGCAAAACAACCTCCTTTCAGCTTCTACTAGAAACCACATTGACTGCATTCAATGCAACTTTCTTTGGGGTTCCACCCCTGAAAGAAGGAAGATTCATCTTGTCAATTTGGAAATAGTCACCATGGCAAAAAACCTTGGTGGCTTGGGACTATACAAAATCCATGAAAATCTTTTTGCTATGCTAGCAGGACTTCTATGGCGATTCTCTCACAACACAAGCACATTGTGGGCTAAGGTAGTCAAAGTAAAATACACCCAGCACAAACGCACAGGGACATACCAAGTAAAAGCAACTGACTCATATGTATGGAAAAGTATGATCAAAGCTCATGGTCTCTTTCAAGCAAGGTTCTCTTGGAAGATAGGTGATGGATCTACCATCAACCTCTGGAACGATAACTGGCTACCAAATAACAACTGCCTCTGCCAATCCATCCAAGGCCCCTTCAACCAGATGGAGGAGGAACTCAAAGTCTCAACGATCATATCCAATCACTCTTGGTCGCTCGATAGTCTCTCATTCACATTACCACCTACTGTCATAGACCAAACCCACCATACTTACATCCCCTTCTCAACCTGCAGTCCAGATTACTCCTTCTGGAACTAAACAACACTTGGTATCTTTACCACCAAGCCAGCTTATCTACTTCAACTACAGCTTACCCACCAACTCTCACAAACCACACTCACCAATCGCCCTTGGATTTAGCATATCAATTGCTTTTATTCGATCAAGTTCTTTCTCTGGTTAATGCTCCAACACAAGCTCTCTATTATGGACTTCCTACATAGAAGAGATATACTCTAATCAAACTACTGCCACTTCTGCACTGATTTTACGAAAGACATCCACCATATTTTCTTTACATGCACCAAATCCAGTTACCTATGGCCCATGTTCAACATAACCTTCCCTCAAAAGCACACCCTTGACATATGGCTCAAGGAAATATGTAAAAATGACACCACTATCACTAAACAACATGCAACTATCACTACCTCATACTCCACCCTCCTACCAGTCCTCATTTGGAATATCTGGGTTAACAAGAACTCAAACCTATTCAACCATGCATCCGCACCTACTTTCCCTACAAAAATCATCCTATAAGTCTAGGAATTCATCTCACTCACTACTCCAGCTTCCCCAAATCCCAGGCACTTTGTCCCAAACAAATGGATGCCACCACCCCCAACGTATTATAAGCTCAAAATAGATGGTGCCTTTGAACCAAATAGTCACACCAATGGTATAGGGGGGGCTGATCAGAGATCACACGAGCTCATGGGTCGTAGGTTTCGCCAAGAGCTTGATTGCAACATCCGCTCTACATGCTGAACTACTTGCCCTACTACCAGGGCTGGAACTCGCTTTCACAACAAATCTTTTTCTAATTATAGTAGAAACAAACTCTTAAGTTTCTATGCAAATTATTTACTTCTCAACACCATCGCTACTCACATCTTATTTCTGATTGCAATTTTCTTCTTGATGTTGTGAAACTTGACGCGATAGAACACAGATTTTGGGAAGGCAATTTTGTGGCTGATGCTCTGGCTAAATATGGAAGAAATATGACTCCAAAAACTACCGAAGTGGACAACACTATATTTCTAGGAAACACCTCCAGACTTTGTTTAAAATGCGTTCAATAAAAAAAATCGGGAAGGGTTGCTATGCGATCTCTATCCCTAGTTTGTAATAACTACAAGAACAACAACAACAACAACAACAACCTAGTGAAATCCCACTAGTGGGGTTTGGGGAGGGTAATGTAT
Organism: Nicotiana otophora; assembly: GCA_000715115.1. NCBI lineage: Eukaryota > Viridiplantae > Streptophyta > Magnoliopsida > Solanales > Solanaceae > Nicotiana > Nicotiana otophora. The sequence goes on from AWOL01S0002362.1 coordinate 69,917, forward strand.
ACGCAGACCTTACTCCCCTACCCCGAAAAGGTAGAGAGGTTATTTCCGAAAGACCCTCGGCTCAAGAGGATAGTTTGTAATAACTAAATAGCATATTTTCTTTTAGTAATGAAGTATTCCTTTCCTTAGCAAAAAATAAAAGGTGCAGAATACTAGTAATATCATTTAAATGACGTAAATTCTGAACTGAGAATGACTTCTAATATATATATATATATATATATATACTGTCTCTTATACACATCTAGATGTGTATAAGAGACAGTATATATATATAACTTTATATATACTTATTTTTCCCCACGTATATGAAGTTCGACTTCAAACCACTAAGTTCTACTAAATTCACAAACTCATTATTGCATCTGCAGACTGCCTAAGCCAAAAATACAATCTCATAATTCATCTCAAATTGTTAAATAAATAACTAATTAAATGTTTTAAATGAGAAAGTACATACATTTCAGTATCATTAATATAATTTATATTAGATAATCCAACCTACTATGAGAAGCTGGAGGATTTACGATTGGAGAAATTGTGGATAAGGTCATACTCACATGGAAACATACGTTCACTCTTTTCGCATTTTTCATTAATCTGTTCTTGAGTAAAATCCTTAAATAAATCCCATCCATATTCCACATGATTATCCCGTCATTGTAGATAGCAAAATAACTTCTTGTTTTCTTCAGGAGTTATACAATTTACCAACTATAATTTGCTCACGATACATTTTTTTCTCGATATATTTCCTGCAAAATAAAAATTTGTGTTAATGACTAAAGGTCTAGGTGTAACACATCATCAACTTCAAATGTCCAAGCTAGGAGTGTTAGATGTATTCCACCCTCCAGCTTGAGGGGAGTATTGAGATTAGAAGAGTAATGGAAAAGGGACCTAAATGTAATTACTTAGACTTTAGGGGTCAAATATATAGTTAGTTGAGAGGTGCACATGAGTTAGTTAAACCAGTGCACCTCCAGAAGTTAGTTCTTACATGTTCATTCTTACACAGCTCAAAGAAATGAAAGTCCTCCTCCTTCTCTCTAGTTTCTCTCTCTAGCTATTTCTCTTTGATTGTTCTTTGCATATGTTCGATCGTGTTCGATCGGTGATAAACTCGTTGTAATTCAACATTCTAACACTATCACATCCCACCGCAGTTTTGGGGCGTGACATATATATACAACAACAACAACAACCCAGTATAATCCCACTAGTGGGGTCTGGGGAGGGTAGTGTGTACGCAGACCTTACCCCTACCCTAGGGTAGAGAGGCTGTTTCCAAATGACCCTCGGCATCCTTCCCTCCAAGAACTCCCCACCTTGCTCTTGGGGTGACTCGAACTCACAACCTCTTGGTTGGAAGTGGAGGGTGCTTACCATCAGAG